>PQWD01000322.1:0-230589 GCA_019425675.1 Leucinodes orbonalis | reverse complement strand
GTAAACTCTCCCAAGTGTTTACCGCTAGCGAATTGCCGTAATTGTAATTACCTACGAAGTGCGTATCTCTTTACATTAAAAGCAAGCGTTCGAACAATAAATTACAACGAGTTCCACGTGTAAATACGCCAGTCGGTATCGCAATTTAATCTTGTTGCATTCTGTTTCTTGCATCTGTTTGGTTAAGTGTTTTACGATTAAACATTAATCTACTACAATAACTACTAAACATAAACATTATAATTATCAATGCATGTTGCTTCATGGTCTTTGTCCAGCGCAGTATCACTTACATCAGGTGAGCGTCCCGACATTCCTGTTCATTTGTAACATAAAAAGTCGATATTTTGTTATTGTTTCACACTAATTATCCAAAAGGTATTGTTTATTCAATTGGTGTTATTTTAAATTCAAATTCGCGTTATTTTAAATTCAAATTGAAACTTGAGATTGAAGTTAATTGAATTGTATGTATTTGTGTTATCAATATTACTGTCTCCTTCAGGGTTAATAATATGTGTAATGTAACTAGATCTCTTCATCTTGTGACTTCATATTATGGTCTGTAATAGAGTCTTGATTTATGAATCAAGCCTGTTATAATAACAAATTTTGTCAAACCGTTTTGTTTGTTACCCGCTCACGAATAGACTAATTTTTAGCGGATCGTTTCGTTTTAGTATGCACCATTCGGCTTGAATTTGACCCTGTATTGATTTAGCCTATTGCTCTCTATCTCTCTCTCTCTATTAATTGCATAAAATGTATGGTCCATGACCAGTATGTATCTCGTATAACCTTTATTGCTAAGACGTGATATTTGACTAATGTACGGGATGGCCAATTATCTAAAATGTCACAAATCTGTAATCTGCAGAGGTCTATTTAACCCTTTTAAGTTTGCCTCTGCGATGTTGGGCTGAAATGGCAAGAGTGGAACTTTTAGCTCAATAAATTTCAGGTACAAAAATAAGGATTCCAAATAAATATAGGAAATTGAAGCCCTTTTTATTCAAAAGATTACTATTCATAAAATACGACATCGATACTTATCCGATATGTGCACATTAGTATCAAATGCGTAATCGACTAGAAAATATCATTTTACAAAGGAGAAACTAATATCGCTGATATACCCAACCCAATAGTTTTGGGGACATGTCAATTAGTTAATATATTTATTATGATTGATTAATCACCTGTATAATAAAGCCTCTTATTTTGACGTCCATCACTCGTATAGACCTTTTCAGTTCATACGCGCATTTATTATAGAACTTTGAGTGGACGGAAAAACTTTTTTTTTTGTTAATTTCTTTGCTTATTCATTAAATTAAATTTAACCTACTTCTACCCAACAGCTTATATTTGATCAAACAAACATCTTTAATTATTAAGATATTAGATTCATCAGTTTTCATTTCAATATAAACTCCATGAATATTGCAATAACTTTACGCTAGAACAAATTAGACGTCGATAAGGTGAAATCCCTGTATCGGTATTAAAAAGCGAAGCCTCCAAATTGTTTCTATTCAAATCCTCTCTAATCTAAATTCATGAATGTTGAATCGCTCGCTGATTTTGGCGGCAAATCGAGTCGGGCATGGCGGGCGGTGAGCTGAAAAATTCTGACGGCTGAACAATGCCTCACTCCGCTATTGACAATCACAAATCTGACAAGACTCTTACGACACGAAGATTTATGATTGAATCTGTTCCAATAACGCAGAGTCTTCAGTTTACCTAATATTATTATGATTATTAAGCCGAAGATTAAAAATTTTGCTGATAATTCTGACATCTTACCTGTTTTCTATTTCCTTATGTAAGTTTGGGGTTACACAAAAAATTTAAAGTCAAGTTTAACAGATAACGACTAGACCACCGAAATCATTAGTTATTGTTGATTAATTTATATATTTTTTTCTCATTTTGTAGTCAGTACATATATTTTATTATTGATCTTCTGAATTTTATTTATCTATAGGCTAGGTATATTGCATATCCCGGGTATTAAACAAACAGGTGTTTGATTGTACTCGTCGGATTAATTAAGGATAGTTCTGGAAAGTTAAAAACGGCAGTTGTCATTCGTCAAAAAAGTTCTACTTACTTGCTTACAAAATGTTCGGCGTATTCTTTGCATTGCTCGTATCCATGACATAAATTGACTTCTCTGTACCAAATATGGTTAGAGAAATAATTGAGCGTGTATAAATTTGTAACGTCGCAAAAAAAATAGCGGAAAGAGGGTATTCCTCCTGGTAGTTAATCTATCTTCATTCTGGGTCTTTTTAGTCGTTCCCTTCAAAGGATGTTTAAGCAACTGTCAGGCGAAGCTTCGGCGGTTTTCTCACGGCATCCTGCGGATCCATCATTAACTTGATAGCAAGAAAGAAAAAAGGGCTATATCCGACTCCGTTAGCAAAACCTAGGATAGGTTTATCATATTTTTTTAACAATCGTTCATATTCACTATTGAATATTAAAATATTTCAACAGTAAGCCTGGCAACTGTCATATTTCATTCCAATACTTTATTTCGAACTGCAAAGGATATTTAAAACATTATTTTTTTGTTATTTTCAAATATCGCTGCTATATCGTAATCCGTTTTAATGGATTTTCAAGACTTGTTTTATTTGCCTTCCATTAGGATTTCACAACTAAACAGTGTAACAGACTCGTTTCAAATAACACTTTTGTTGTAAATTTCAGTCAGCTTAGCAGCCATGTTTGCAGCCAGAACCTGAGTCTGAACCAAAGAGAAAATATACCTATGTGAGAAATATAACATAAAGTGATAATATTTTTTTTACACTATAGAGGTAAACCAAGCAAACAGCTCATTTAAGAGGTGATAATTATAATATCACAAAACAGAAATACATTGTTGGCCTAAGAAATAGCAACTAAATAGGTGATTTTAAAGTCGCGAACTCTTTAAGATGTGGCTGTCAGTGATCCAAATGAAACTATTGGGGGGCTATATCTTTTAGTAACAATTGAAAATAGCACTCGAACTGCCTTCATGCTTTAATTGCCCTAACTAAATGGGTTCGTCATCAACTACATGATTAATTTATTTTTATTTTACCTATGAACAGTTGGGGGTGATGAATGCTCTACATGTTTTCTGTTGAATGTTTAATTCCTAAATTGTCTCTTGCGGTTTTCGCGGGAGGATTAAGAGTGATAGTATTCTAATCTTCCGTTCCATCACGAGACGTATATTTTTTGCCTTTTTATGAATAAATACGGTCTTTTCTTGTAGGTCCCAATGATATTTTTGCTTGGTTAAAGTTTGTTAAATACCATTGTTCAAAGTTTGTTTCAAATTAGAGGAGAATTGTTAATAAAATAATGTTAAACTAAAATGATTTCATTGAAAGGGGATATTGATATATTTCCCAAATCCTAAAATTAACACATCACTTTAGTAGCCAATTCAGTCCTATTGGAATTACAAACTTTCAATGACATCGCAACCCTTAGATACGTTTGTAAATAAAACAAATATTTGTGCCGGACTTCAGTGTTGTGGTCGCTTAATTAATTTTGCCTTCCATCATGGGATTGTTTGGATTCAGGGAAACTAAGATATTATTGGAAACTTTTTGCCAATCCCGATAGATGAGTAATTTATTTATTTACTTATTCATATTTATGATAGATCACGGAATAGGAAAGAATGTAAAACATATGTTATTGACTTGGACATTATCTGAAAGAGCTGTATTCCAAAAATATACATCTTAGAGCCAATCCGAAAACCCATGGGCAAACACTCGATAAAAACACAAAAGCTTATATGTGGGATAATATATAAACATCTTTTTGGAAGACTGTTGTACAATACTGAAGATGTTTATAAGTTGTTATAATAATCCGTACTAAGATAAAGCTGTAAAACATAACCCAATTTTTGAGGGCATATGTTTTGAAACTGATCTTACTTCTTAATATTTTCATGATATCGAAAGCAAAATGCTTCATCACAAAATTCATTTTAGAAATAAATCCCACTTAAAATTAATATCGGAGTTCGTTTGCAAAGCTTTAACGGGTATTTGCTAACTAAAAGTGCTTTAAATATTCAAAATGTAGATTGGAAGGAGTTAAAAGCCGAATAAATAACAATAATTAGTTTGTGATTCCATCGAATTGCAAAATTTTGATAAAACATTAATATTCATTAGATTCCAAGGAACCAATAATCATATGGACTAATGGACAGATTTAAGTGACTTATTCGTGCAGTGACTTGAAAACGAAATCATAGAATTATGATCAAATCAGTTAAATTTACTTTGGATTTTCGATAACATCATTGAAGGCGTTCGTATTTATATCCACTACGCTGGGCCCATGCTTGTTGGTATTTACCAATGCAATAGATACCACGGAATGACTTTTTTCTCATTTCCTAATTGACAGGTTAATCCACGCCCAGCGAGGCTGAACTGTGACAAAACAATGAACACTTACTTATTTTTATAGCTCGCTGCTTTACTTAGGTCACCTCACGATAGTAAAGGCTTTTGCCACAATCTTGGCACCTGCCAAGCGTAAACCTACCTGGGTTGCGGATTACATACCTCTTAAAGATACAGGTATGTGGATAACACCCTTTCTCTGCTTAATATAACATTCTGTATGGCTCCCGTGGGATCCCGTGGGATTTCTCATTTTTTTTATGATGGGCTTGCCATCATCACAGCACAGACTATATTCATGGCAGAGACGTGCTCTAAAGTGGAACGAGCTTGCCAAGATGAAGCCTATTCACTCGTTTTTTAATGCCACAGGGTTGTTTGTGGCCGGAAAACAGACGTAGGCAGATCATTTTTTTTTCATCATTCATTTGCAGTACGTATAATGAAAGTAGACGCAAAATGCTAAGCCGGACAAGGGGGACGTCAATTAAAACGGATGAAATTTTGCAGTACGCCTTGATGACCTAAGGTAAAAGGGAGGGAGGCAGAAGAACACTAACCAAAGTAGAGCCTGTAAAACACTGACGAACATGTGACTTTACGGCGTTGGGATAAGCCTTGCAGCTTGGAATTAACGAGACCCATATCGCTACTGAGGTTTTTTTTGGCTCTGCAATCGATTGTATCCAATGAAACAAGATGGCATATTGCTAAACCATCCCAAAGGTGACTGCAGTATTCCATGTTAAGTCGGACTGTCAATGTTATATTTAACTTGTAATATAGGTAATCTTCAAAATGACTATTATATGATTCCAAAAATATTTAGAATCTTCAGTATTAACGCAGTTTAAGGTAGTCTTAGTTTAACATAGGTATTACACTATCAAACAACGTACTTAGTTTTACTGGATTTTTCTACTCATTGTATTATTCATTCATACATATTTTTACTTTTTTAAATTAAAAATAAATACCGACAATAAGTTCAGAAAAATTTAACGATGAATCATAGGATCCAGTAATCCTTCTATACCCATACATCCCTTGAGAGCAAAACTCAGCCACTATAAAATACTGTGATAAATTATATAATTTTTGTTGGATGCAATAATAATAATTTCTAGTTCTCGTTGTATTACTGAAAATTAAATCTTGATTTGTGACATCAGTTCTGCAGTTTCAGTTTAAGTTAACAGTTAACGAGCTAGCTACCTGAATAGTTTTCCGCTCATAATAAAAACTCGCTTACGGAAAGTTAAAGGCTTGGCACACATGCTTGGTGCCTCGGAGAAGTGTTTTTAAATTATATTTGTGGCTGGCAAGATGTTTTAATGTACTTGCACTTTCGTTTATTATTTATGATTCAGTTATATTTTAAGAAGGCAATTATGACTAATCATGATAATTAATTTTTTCTTAAATTCTAACAAAAAAGAAACGTGAGCTTATACTAATCATGTCATAATTCATTCATTCAAAATGTTATAAGTTAAAAGTCACCGTTCATATTGGGTTAACTTAGTTGATAATAATATGTTAATCTTCAGCGTCAAGGGTTAAGAGGAGTCCTTACGATTATAGAATCGTAGTCACTCGTAGCAGTCGTAGCGTCAGTTGACGCGCCCGTGCTACGAGGCGCACGCCGACAAAGCCACTGAAACTTCGCGACACATGTAATTCGTAACAACAAAAACTTCTACGATTAGCATGTTATGCGACTTCAGCAGTTTTCCGGTACTATCACTGGTCCAAAGGTAAATATGCAAGTCATATACACTGATTAATGACGAAAGTAACTGAATCGTTAAACTTTAACCTACTGTTGTTTCATATTTTTGTTTCTGACACCGTTGTAATCTCAAGTTGAATTGGAATCTTAATAATTTTATGATTCAGTGAACAGAATAAGGGCTATATTTGTAATATGATTTTATTCATTTTTATTTGATTAATTTATTTAAGTCAATGAGTGTATTTTGTTGACTAATGTAAATTTAAAATGAGTCATGACCATACTAGAAAGCCGTCGTGGGAAACTATAAAAAATATTGTTTACCGGTGTTTTCGCCTGTCAAATAATCGAGCGGAAACAAAGAATCTAAAACGAATCTGAATATATAAAGTAAATATATGCTTCAGTGGATGATATGCCTGATGTAGTGAGAGCTATATTACATTTTAAATATGGTAGAAATATTTAAAACAATATTTAAATATGTAAAATCGTAAATTATATTAAAATTCTTGTTAAACATAAACTATATCATACATTTAAAACGATTCCTAAAAAAGCAGGTAGGAATACCGGATGCCGAATGTACGAAAATAAATAACTATAAACTGATTTGTTTAGCAATTCAAACAAACCATGGTTTTCATGATTTAATTTAAAAATTTGACATGTTGCTAATTTTATGTGAAAAATATTTTATTTTTTAATTTGCCCTCTAAAAAGAGAAATATTCAATAAATATTTATGCAGCAGACAGCTGCCTTGAAACAAAGCAGTTACATCACATACTAGGTACAGAAATAAATAAGAAAAAATAACGCAATAAATAAGAATATTATTTATTACGTAAATCACAATCAAGATGTTTTTTTGTTTTTTTCTTTTCTTTTCACAATTTGTGTGTGAAAGTAAATTATTACATTTCAATTTAATCAATTAAATATCAGACCGTATTATAATACAATTTGATTATAGTTATAAGAAAATCAAAGAGAAATTGAAACATTCAACACACTTGAGGTGGGTTGAAATTTTTTTATTAAAACTATTTTGTAAAGTTAATTTTCTTTAAAAGACCAAATAATTACTTATTTTTCGAACTGTCTCTCTCATAATTAGGCTAAAATAATCACAGCTCCTCACCCATAAGCTAAGACATAAAACAATATAAGAGGAGTTCTAAAGATTTCACATGAGTTTAATATGAAATGCCAGCCTGAAGTTACTAATTAAAATGTAATGAAAATAATAGGTACTTCATTAATTGAATTTGCATGCTAGAAGACACAAGACTTTATTATGAGCGACACTGGTGGGTGGTGGGAAGCTCAGTCATGAATGTACATACGTGTAATTAATTGAGATGTTTTATTCAACTATTTTGTTTCTATTATATATTCAAAAAATCTTATGCGTTAACGCAGTATTAACTTTTTTACTATCTGTTGTATGGGGTTCCTCTTAGGAATTATCTTTTTTTTCTGATCTATCACAATAATGTTATATCTACTGCAAGTAATTAAAGGATAATATGTAAGCTTTGACTGCAAATATTAACGAAGCGATACGATCTGGCGTCCTTCTAAAAAGTATTTCAAAGGGCCGATAACAGATCTCGGAAGACCTCTGGTCTTGCAAATATGTTTAAAAGCAGCGGTGTCACTTCCATGAGCATGAGAGAACCGTATGCTCGTTTGCCACCGATCGTTAAAAAAATGAAATATTAAATATATTCTCTCTTACTAATACATACTTAGAATTATTTCAATTTTCAAACAGTGAACGCAGATCATAACACTGTTAAATCTACTGAAACCTGATACGAAACATGGTATTCTGTACGAATTATATGTATATCTGTTCTCAGAGAATCTACATACGTAAACAACAAGACAAATAGTTTCATTGTACTTATTACAGTAGCTGCTAGTTGACAAGTGAATTACGGGCGCTGCATCAGTCTACGTAGCTAAGATCTAATTGCATCTTAGTAAATAACTAAGTTTGCTGTGTTGCTACTTAGACTAGAACCGCGTCGCTTCATGTCAAACTGAGTTATGTGTTTACATATTATGAATAGCAAGTAATTGCATGTATGATTAATAAATAATGTACATCCCCATATTATATACTATACCCAGATATTATTTGTTTTTGTTAGGTGTTAGACTAGGAATTGAGTCGTCTAGGTAGGTACTATCGTAGTGCTAACATCGTCCCCTGAAATAGGGGTGTTTAGCACTTCTGCACTTCGGGATCGGGAGGGCACTGTTGCTAGTAAAAAAAAAGAATACGAGAGACCTGACATGTCGTCTCGGGTGACGGGCGCGAGCAGTGTCGATAGAAAATATTATTACCATAATATTATCATCAGCTCATTAGACGTCCCCACCGAGGGCACGAGCCTACCCGTATAGGGTGATTAGGTCTTAGTCGTCCACGCGGGCCCAGTGCGGATTGGACGACTTCACACACAACCTTCGAATCTCTTCGCAGGCGTGCATGAAGGTTTCCTCACGATGTTTTCCTTCACCGTAAGAGCGTCGGATAACGTACATATATTTTCGAAAATTCGAAAACACATTGGTACGTGGCGGGATTTGAACCTTAGCCCTCCCGATAGGAAGGCGACAGTCCACACCATTGAGCCACCGACGCTCTAACATAACATTAAAATACTGAAACTATCATGTTCAAGCAAACCACTTACCACCAGGCGAGCGTCCCGGCCTCATATATTATAAAAAAATCTCTTTTCCGGCTTTCGTGGTCTTGTGGTCTAAGCGTTGTGTTTAGATTGTCGTGGGTTTTGTTATAATAGGGAAGCCATGTTGTAAAAGTGACATTATGCAATTAAATCGATTTTTCCGTTTTGTTGATTTATTTAAATTAGGCTTACAAAAAGCACTTTTGAACGTCAAAAAGAATACACAAAATTCCAAAAAAAATAATAATACCAAAGTAAAAGACAACAATGAATTTTGATACCAGAACAAAGCGTTTCAGTGGTTTGACCGGTTGAGAAAGAAGCACTCAAGAAAACTCAAAAGTAACTACTTCATTGCGATGATTCCGTACTTCCCATTCGTACACGTGGAGCCGTGTCGGTCCCGACTACAATGTTAGTATGGTATTCGTTAAAACTCACCAATACGCATTATGTGAGGCCAGGTTGCGGCCCAATATATTCATATCTATTGCCAGCAACCGGTCGTTAAGAGCTGCTTTTGAAAAAATCTCATTCAGGGGTATCACGATTCGCTTTTACCTTTTATTTATTTATTTAACATTTTTTTTTTTAATTAGTGTACAGGACGGTCAGGACCCTCACCTAATCGTAAGTGATACGCCTGACCATGACGGAGCGGCATTGATTGAGACCAACAACTGAAAGACAGTTATTAGTCCTCCATCAATGCCGCACTGGGCCAGACACCCGAGACGACAAATGTTAGGTATTTTATACCCAGTAATTTCACTAGCTACAGTACCCTCATCTTGAAACACAAAAGTACATAACACTCCTGTTTTACGGGAGCTAGATAAGCTCTGCGGTGGTACCTACCTAGACGACTCAGTATCGAGTCAACCACCTAGTGAAACGTGCCCTCCAAAGCACGGAATTATCTTTCTTTTCAGACCGATGATTAAATCATTGAGCGTCGGTGGCTCATTGGTATTACTTTCCGATCTGGGGTGCAGGTTCAAAACCTGTCACCTACCAAAGTGCTTTTGAAATTGCATTTACGTTCTTACGGTGAATGGAAACAGCGTAAAACCTTATAGGCAGGTATTCCAGGGTTGTGCGTTAATTCGCCCATCCCGCACTGGGCCCATGTGGACGACTACGGTTTATACACCTTTTACGGTTTGATGAGCTGATGACAACAACAACAAGATGATTCAGCCCGCAATATCCTCACCAAAGTGGGAATAATGGCACAAAATAATGGAAATATACTTTTTTCATTTTATCTAGTAATATCAGAAAATGTAAACTTTCTAGCTATATTTTTGGCGTGAACAGACACTACGTTTTCCTACTCGCACATACAGAATTTGGTCTTTTTTGTGTATTAAAACATTTAAGATTAAAACCCACAATAAAGTCGCATGGTCATTAAATGGTGTTATAACGAATGTTTCTAAATAATTATCAAAAATTGTTTGCACCATTGAAAATACAATATTTCTAATTAAAAATGCTTCGTTTGATATAACCATGCGACGTTAATTATACGCATTGGACGTTATACGGTCATGTTAGGCAGAGCGTGATGGCAATGTCATTGCATGACTCGTCTAAATTACACCCGCAATTCCAGTGTAATAATTGGTTAAACTACAAATGTATTAATTTGTAACAATAAAACTGAAATATTTTTGAAAGTGAAAATAGAATTCGATATTTGATCAAATCAAAACACATAACTGTATAGATTAAATGTTGCTTGGCAGGATAAATTTATTAATATTTTAAAGGGATGCATGATTTTGAAGAAATAATTGGCAATCAAAACTAGTATGACGGGATTGACAATAAACGTGGACAAACTGGTTTTCGTTTACATACCTACCACTATTCATTCATATTATTCATACACTATTCGTTTGCATTTTTTAATTAACACTTGTAAATAACAAGAAATTTATTTTTGTTTTTGGTTAAAAAGTATTTCAAAATATTACGTTTTACCCATTTTAGTTTAATGCCTATTCCTTTTAGTCTGAAATTAGTCTGGTGCAATGAATCAACTGCTAGCATAAAAGGTCTTCTGTTGTGGGTAGATTACTCTGTTTAATGCTGAAGAATCAAAGGGAGATGTTAATTACATCCTCATAGCTCTTGTAATCTTCCTGTTTGCATTCGTGTGTTTGTGGTAAGCGGAGATCGCATACGACTATTACGAGTAGCTCTTTCCTTTTAAGAGCTTGATTGACATTTAATTTTTCTCTTTAAGTATTTTTTATTTCTATTACCAAAACATTTGAAAATATTTTGATTCTTATTACATTCACTAGTATTGTGTAACAGTTCAAGCTTATCTTTTTTGTTATTCAATATATCCGACTAATACGTTTAACCGACATCTCTCTCTACAACCCACCATAGTACACTACTGGTTACAGGTTTCCTCCATTCCCCGCCATATAAAATAAATATTATAAATCATTTATTCATTACCCAACAGAAACATCTTCACAAACAGTATGTTATATAGGATTCGGGGTTTATACTATGTTGTTGCTTCAAAAGATGAGTGCCTGACATTTAAACGAATTAAGACTGTATCGTATCAGTGATTCCTCGATATTTTTTACAAAGGTTTACACATTTTAAGCCACATTTATATAGGATAATGAACGATATTTATCTTGACGATAGATATCTCGGTCCCCCGCGTCATTATACAAATGCTCGTGGATTCACGTGCATTCGAATTGATAATATTTCTTTCATTGTAGTTAATATGTTATAAAAATGGTTTCACTTTGATGATTTCATAAGTCTTTTTCTGATGCTATTAAAACACACTTAAATAGCTATTTTAACACCGACGGATTACTTTTTAATATGAGTAAGATTTGCAAATAATTCTACATTTATATAGGGACTCAAAGTATCTCAAATCCCCCGTGCTTTGGAAGACACGTAACATCCTTATTCTTACGTACTAAGGTATGATATGGGCCGTAATTCACATTACGGCCCAAAATCTTTGATTTGTGAGAAGGCCTGTCCCCTGCAAAGAGATTTAATGTGCTATGATTATGATGTCATTTTATGTGCAATATAAAAAAAATATTGCATTGAATTCCAAAAATTTATCATAGCACTTATTTGAATCTGGCGCTAAGCATCCGTAACACAGACATGATATTATACGCAAGCCATTAATGAGGTCATGGAGATGGTTATACATCTTCGCATATTTATCATTCAAAAAAACAAATAATTGATATATAGTACCTATTAGTAGGAGCCTATAAATATATATGACGATCTTTGACAGCGTCGTGCTGAGTGGGGAGTATGGCGTAACTGTTTTATATGTTATAAGTGAAAGGGACAGTCATTCCTAATTATCTGTACAAGGCCCTCAAAGACTATCTAGATAATCACCAGATTGTTCTTTCGGGACATGATGCTCAGATGCTATAATGTAAACGTGTGGAGTCAGGGGTCCCACAAGGATCAGTCCTTGAACCATTCCTGTGGAATATAGAATTTAACTGGCTATTACGTGAAGAACTTTCACCTGGACTAGGTGTTATCTGTTATGCGGATGACACCTTATTAACCGCCCTTGGCAGCCGAGAGTCTCGCTATGGTTGGAAATTGTCTTGTTGAAAGAATAAAAAAGCTGGGACAGATGGTCGTGAATAAAACTCAAGCCTAACTGTTTCATGGTATAGGAAAAAAGGCACTCCCAGATGCCCGCATTTAGGTAAATGGCACCATGATATCTATAAGCCTTACAATTAAGACTTTCTCTAGTCAGCCGGCTGAACTTTGATCAGCAATTGAAACTGCTGTAACTGAAGTTGCTTCGGACTGTTAACTCTCTCAGTTGGCTATAGCTTAAACTTCAAGGCCCAAGTGCGCTATGTCCTTAATTATACTCTTTTTGTAATGTTATACATGTACAGGGCGGTCAGGATGCACACCTGATGGTAAGTGATGACCTAACCATGATAGAGCGGCATTGAAGGAGACCAACAAGTAATAGACAGTAATGATTCTCCATCAATGCCGCACGAGACCCGAAACGACAGATGTTAGGCCTCTCAGTAATTTCACTACCTACAGTGCCCTCATCCCGAAACACAAAAGTGCATAACACTCCTGTTTCACGCGACGATATCTGACACTACGGTGGTACCTACCTAAACGACTTAGTATCGAGTCTATCACCTTGTATAATACTCAGGTATAATAAAAAGCATGGCCTTGTTGGCCTCTAAATTAGCGGACTCTTAAGGAATACAAAATTTAACGATGTTGTGGAGGCCACAAAGAGCAGTAGCCCAACGGGTAGCAAGGGTATATTCAACTGTCACTCGTTCTGTTGCTTGTGCCTTGTCTGCTTCACTACCCTGGGAGCTGGAAGCAGAGATCGAGATAAATTGCGTTCTGAAATGCAGCGTATTGATAGACATCAGTCCCAACAAGACGTTGTTGCCGCTAGACAAGAAACATAAACCTTCCTAATATAATGACGGACTTTGGCCCTAAATGCCTTATTTGGGCATCGGACTCTAATAATTTGTCTTGAACAAATGACTTGAGAGATGATATAGTTTTCTCTTCTACCTGTCAGTGCAGATGCATATACAGGGCATGGCTGCTTTTTTAAGTATCTGCATCGTATTAAATGAGAGAATACGCGTGGTCTCCGCAGAGGCGTGCTTTGGTAGCAAAAGTTAGGGCCAATTTATCACTTCTCAACGTTATTAAAGTAATGTTGGAAAGTGTGAGTACCTAGAACGCGGTGGTTGCCTTTAGTGAGGCAGTGATTGTAGAAAAGGAAGCAACAAAACAACATCAAGAAGATGACTCATTTGCACTACCGATCCGCAGTCGCCCGAATGGGAGGAAAAAGCGTCTATTTGATCAGGTGTGGGGACTGGGTCTGATATGTAGTTTAGGATACCGATATCACGACGGCGACGGCAGGATATTTTTTCGCAACAGCGTATGTTGCGAAAAAAATATCAATTGGTATGCCCTTTCGAAAAGCCATTGTATTGAAAATAGCTCAATCGAATGACGGACTCGCGAACACGCTAACTCGAAATACTTTTTAAAGTAGTACGCTATTCACGGTTTCGAATTCCAATGTTATTACTAGAGTCCCTGTATAAAACTGTCGGGAAACGGGAATCAAGCTCACGACTACGATATATCAGATCCATGGAGACTCCTGTGCTAACATGGCACATATCGGTAATATCAATTTGCAAAAGCTTGAACAAAAACACACTTAAGTTTTATACAGTAATCCAGTCTTCACTATATTTGAGAAGACATCCGGATTGAAAGCCAATATGCAGATTAAGACTGCGGAGGCCTTTACAAATATTACTTTTCTGATTTTCAGTGAGGAATAACTTTAGGCTTCGTGGCTTGATATCAGCCAAGTTTGTAAACGTAATAAACTAAAGAAAAGAAAATTTAAATATTTGAAAAAAGTGTTGCGCTTCACGTTTCTGTAAATTTTTTGTATCGATACAATTAACAAAGTTAAACTAGAGATTCTGTTTTTGTTATTTTATGTGAATTTACAGCATAAAAAAATATAATAGTCAAACAAAAATACAAATTCTCAGTAGCTTTGTATCCTTGAATGTATATGGGTTCGTAACTTTTGAATGACTGCATAATATTTTTTGTTGTTGAAATAAAAGAAATACACATTTTACAAGGTTTGCTGCATCAACCAATCAGCCTGATAAGGCTTTCCCGCGCAGCATTACCTGCTATGGAGAGATTAGGGCATAATCCACCCTACGATCTCAAAGCGGATTAGACTCATCATCAAGATTATAGCCAGAACCAAAATCTATATTTTTCCTTTCATAACACGAAAATGTTATTTGAACAATAATCATATATAATGTAAAATTTACTACGAAATTAATGCTATGCTTACTCGTAATAATGTTTTTGTTCGTAAAATATAAATACTAAAATTATAGAATATTATTGCTTACAAAACGTATTACTTAGTTTGATAAACTAAGAGATCGACGGAATGATTATCGATAATAGGTTAATCAAAAATATGGGATCGTTTTTTAAACATCGATAGAATTATTTTTTTGCCAACACTTACGGAAATTACTTCATGAATACTGTAGAGCCTAACAACCTTGGAATTTGATCTCCGGATTGAGTGATACCGTTGAGCTTCTTGCAATTAAATTGTTTAGCCGCCGTGTTCGGCTCGTTTTAATTATTTTCCATGGACATCTCAATTACAGGAAAATATAAATAATTTATTACGATTCGATTGCAAACCCAATTTATTGGTTCGAGCACCGATGAATAAATTTACGCATTGACACAGATCAATATGTGTGTATATAAACAAGTCAATACTTGTTTATATTTGAAGGTTTGACTTATTTAAAGATAGTCGCATAAATATTTCAGGTATTTAGTTCCAAGAATTAATTAAAGAAAATAAATATTCAAGAAATGAAAGATAATTTCGTGCTTCGTAGGGCACACCACTACATGGTGGGCAGCGGCATCCTGCGTACTGGTTTACACTACGGTCACCAACCGCCTGCCAGCGACTACGGGCATTTAACCCCATGACAAATGGGGGAGACCTATGTCCAACAGTGGACTGATCGCAGTCGACCTCGATAGGTTGAAGAGAGAGAGAGAGGTTAAATCGTCCATCCCGGCTATAATCTTAGTCATTATCACCCACAAATCCGAATTAGGCCCACGTGGTAGGTTACAGCCCAATTTCCTCATAGCTATATTGTGCATTTGGTAATGTGTCATAGTCTATTGATGACAATGTGTAAAAAGTATAATGTTCTCATTAGTATTTACTTATTATAGTAAGGATCTTCATTTATAGCAAAAGAGCATCGTATCTCATTTTAAAAATTGTAAGACATAACGATATTGGTTCGCGCTTTTCCAAATTATAATGTCCACGAAATGAATCTCTTTATCATCATCATCAGCTCATTCAACGTCCCCACCGAGGGGTACGAGCCTACCAGTATAAGGTGTATAGACCTTAGTCGTCCACACTGGCCTAGTGCGGGTTGGCCGACATCACACACAACCTTTGAATCTCTTCGCAGGCGTGCGCAAGTTTCCTCAAAATGTTTTTCTTTACCGTAAGAGCGTCGGATAACTTACATATATTTTCGAAAATACATTGGTACTCAGCCCTCCCGGTAAAAAGGCAACAGTCACCATTGAGCCACCTGTAAGGTTGTGACCAGTTTGTGTAAATAAAAGAGTACTTTTTTGAAAGCCAATGTATTAATAATGTCTCCAATTGCTTATGACTACGCTTATATATAACTTACAACTATCTTTGTGTGGAGAGGCGCGTCACACACTACACACCGACGCTATCATCATCATCAGCTCATTAAACGTCCCCACTGAGGGGCACGAGCCTACCCGTATAGGGTGATTAGGCCTTAGTCGTCCACGCGGGCCCAGTGTGGATTGGACGACTTCACACACAACCTTCGAATCTCTTCGCAGGCTTACATCAAGGTTTCCTCACGATGTTTTCCTTCACCGTAAGAGCGTCGGATAACGTATATATATTTTTCGAAAATTCGATAATACATTGGTACGTGTCGGGATTTGAACTTCAGCCTTCCCGGTAGGAAGGCGACAGTTCACACCACTGAGCCACCGACGCTATATTGAGATGTATCTCTTGACTGAGAAATATTTAATTTGAATATTGTTTCTGATTGTAATTGAAATGCAAATAGAACACTTTTGCCCGTATTCTAGAACGAGACTCAAGCGTTTATATTATTTAAATATCATTAGAAAGGGATAGCGCTCCATACGATAAATACCACCATCCCTTTCTTACTTAATTTAAGTTATAAAAGATCAATGTTGAGTCTTGTTCTAGAATACGGGATTTAGCACAGTACGATTCACGAAAGATGACCTCAAACGGCAGCTTTCTGCGCAAGATGTAGAGTATTTTAATGATCGTCAAATAACAGAATTATGTCATATTGAGAAATTTCATGATCGTAAACAAAATACAGGAATTCCGCTATATCCCCGCCACCGCCACTTCTAAAGGTACCTAAAAAGGACTTCTGCACAGAGGTCATTTTTCGTGAATTGATTTATAATAAGATCCAAGTATCAAAATTCATTATTGTGCTTTACTTTGGTATTAAAATATTTTTTATTGAATTTTTTTTGACGTTCATAAGTGCTTTTTGTAAGCCTAATCTGATTAAATGAATTTTGACTTGACTTTGATAACTGATCGATATAGTGACTGAATAGTTCAATAGACGACTCAATTAAAAACATATTAAGTGCACTCAGGTATGTTATCTTGTGAGTCAAATAACTTAAAACTGCACTTATATACTAACTTATACCTATGTGTGAGGGAATTTGGCTATAGACACTACAATAGTTTGTATCCTGTTACCGTGCCAAAAATAAGTCAATTTTAATGAAGACTTTGGTAACTACGTAGCTAAGAGTAGGGTAGATACGTATCTAACCTACTGCAGTGCACGAGCCTACCCGCAAATCAAAGTTATGGGAGGTTGAGCCTAAATTCGCAGTGCCAATACCGATTTGCTGGTGTTAACTATTACAGTACAGTAACCATACTAATACAGTAGTCGGGATCGACGCAAATATCCCTGTATTGTACATATAAGGTGATCATCTACTCATTTGCCTCCCTACGTGATAATTCACTGACGTCAAAGAAATGACAAAACGCTGAAATCATCGAAATATGCTAAAAAAGGCCTGCAATGCATTTATTAGCCCTCTAGTATTGCAAGTGGACATAGGCGACGGCGTCATTAACCATCAGATGCACCGTCTGCTCGTTTGCCCACTGTCCCGTAAAAAATGAACAATAAAAAAATAAACTCCATCCCTAAATAAAATAAATCCCATACATATATAGGTATGTATGATATTGAATTCGTAATCTCAATAGATACAATCACTGGCATTGCCGAGTCGAACTTTCGTGAGACGCTTCTTGAGTTTGAAGTGATGACATGAACTAAATTTTTATAAATTGTTTCATGTACACTCTTCGGAAGTTGTTTGCGAATTTGTTAACTTGCTTTAATGTTGTTTCGTATAAAGTTTGGAAGCAGACTAACACCTGCAATAATTAATGGATATTGTTAGATAGCTGTACAATGTGGAAACCAGGTTTTTATTTATGTATATGTTTTATATATTGTATATGTTATGATTTATGAGGTAATTCAATCATTTATATATTTTGACGACCCATTTGGTGTTGCGGTTGAGAGGTCGGCCGCAACACCAAGGGTTCCGGGTTCGATCCCCGGGCAGTACAAACATTTGTGTTCATGAACATGTCTGTTTGTAATGGTCTGGGTGTTTTCTATGTATAATATGTATGTATTTACAAAAAAAAATGTATATATGTATGTTTATCCGTTGTTTAGTACCCATAATACAGGCTTCACGCTTAACTTGGGGCTAGATGGCGCTGTGTGAATGTCAGTGGATATTTATTTATTTATTATTTATATATTATGGACTTTTGGAACGTGGAACTGATCGACTCTTTTTTATATGTTCTAACACCATCTGTTATGAATTTTACCATTGCCGAAGAACATCATCATTATGTTATAGCAGAATTCAGGAATGGATGTACTTACGCGATATACTTAGCTTGATGTTATTCTTAAGAAAATTGTCACTAGATATAATACACCTAACCATAGATAACGTGCCAAATTACCTCATGCTAAAAACCCAATTTTCACTTCAAACGAAAACATAAAAGCGCCTTTCCTTTGGTATTCCGCATGCTTAGCAGAAAAACAATATGAAGTTTAGTGATGTGCAAATAATCAGATAATATTTGGAAAATATAACGATAATACAGATTTTATCGAATAACAAATGATGTTCTGGTGACCTATGGGTTACAAACAAAAACTTCCGATAAGGCCTATGTCACCAACGAATGTTGTTTGTACAAAATTTTACAAACATTTTAAACTTGTTTTTGAATTTAGAATGAGTTACCTGATTCTGTGACGAGGATCACGAATGACATGACATATCTAATTACAGTTTCTTAATAGGATTAGTAAAACATTAATCATAACATTTATGGAAGTTTCCGTTTTGGGTAAAATTCTACTTGACAGCTCCGGGTTGAAGTTGTAATCCCTGTAGGGTGTTGGTGAAATGGACTCCAATATTTTGCGAGTTAACAAGATGAAAATAAAATGTTGTGGACTATATATAATAGAAGTAGGAACACCACAGCAATAGTCGATTTTAACAAACTCAAACTCATGTCATATTTAATTAAATGTTTTAAGGATACTTTATTGAATCATATTTATATTTCGAAGAATCATTCATTCTAGTAGGCTGCAAAAGGTATTGTTTAAAAAGCAATGTAGTTTTCATAATGTCATTTATAAAAATGATCCAGGACGCCCAGCAATGATCTCTGCAAATTCTTCCTGTAAAATTGAATCGTGTGCACACTTTTTAAGTTAATACAAATCTTCATGAAATATGTGTGTTCGCATAATTTTACACGACTTTTGATGTAATAGTTGAGAAGTCGACTATTACACTAGGATTCCGAGTTCGACCCTAAGGCACACATACATTGTGGTGCAACATTTTGGACAAACTGACTGTCTACCTGTGACATTTGTTTTTATTACACTCCTTCCCAAGATTGTACTGTAACACATTACTTTGAAGCCCTAATATTTATTTATTTTAGAAAGAAAGAAAAACATTTATTAACCACACAGTTACACATTTACATCTATATTACAATTAAAATATGACACAAAAGCAGGAAAAAAGGTATTGAATATTAAAAAACACAGATGTGGTCAAATGGGCCCGGTCTCAGCATAGGCTGCCGTGACAAATAAGTATTATCACGGTAGCGCTGATATTCTGAATTTTTGGAAGATTAACAGCTTCAATATCGATACATTATAACTAAAATATTAATACAATGCCAACAGTAAGTCTCCACGTGTATGTTTATATATATTTATGTGTACTAACTGAAAACTTCTATCACCAGTTGATTGATAAGGTCAAAAGCGAATTAAGACGAACATCACTAGTTGTTTGCATAACAAAGCGTGTCTCTCGCGGGCCTACGCCGTAAAGTATAGTGAGCTTGCAAGATAACACCTCTGAACCTGTCTTTCCGATAAAGATTTACCTAACCTGGAAATATTATGGCTGAACACAGCGACAGGAAAGCAACTTTTAGAATCGAGTATATTGAATTCATTTAGACCTTGGAGAAGCTATTATGAATATTAATTTATTTTACGAGTACTGATCCTTTCAGTTGACAAGAATATGCCAAAATGATCTTTAAAAGGTGTGGTTTTGTTACTACGTTTAACGATGTTCACAATCCCGGAACTGTATAGAAGATAAATAAATAAATATCCATTGACATTCACACAGCGCCATATAGCCCCAAGTTAAGCGTGAAGCCTGTAGTATGGGTACTAAACAACGGATACACATACTTAAATATATATATTTTTTGTAAATACATACATATTCTAGTAGGTACCTATCAGCGTATAATTTTTTTACCCGACTGCCCAAGGAGGTCGAAAATTATAACAAATGAGGTGTTGTTATGAAAGCTGATTTTTTTTTTGGGGTATCGAAGACCTATTCAAAGGTCTTTAAAAATAGTAAAAGTGTGTGAAAACCGGTTTTCGATACAACGCTTCTTACTTTAATTTAACGTGTATTGATAATTTAACCTTGCTTATTTTATTTAGTTCAAACACGCATTTATGCGCAGTTGTTCGTATAAATATACATGGACGTTACTAAGTTTACTCGTTAGTCTTTTATATAATTTAAAAAAACAGCTGTAGCACTAGATCGGTCGTCAATCTTAATACTCAATACTCAATTTTTATTGCATTCCATATTACTTACATTATTATTCATCCATATACATATTTTGTTCTCCAGATGAAAGCGTGGACTGCGCACGAGCAGGACACGACACTGTCGTGTTGTCGGACGCTGCACGTCAAGCACGCTGCCTACGCCAGCGCACTTTACACATTGGTAAATAACAACATACAAATGCTATAAAACTTACCCTACAATTCCAAATACCTTTTTTTCCAGTAATTTTCGTTTCTTACACATTTATTCAGTATTTAACATAGATTAAAATTTTTGGTTATAATTCACAAATTTTCACAATGGTTCCTTTTAGCCAAAAACATAGATCCTAGGATCTACAACTGATGGCACCACATACTTGTTTTACCCTATGTACTCACAGATTACTAAAACCATGATTAGAATAAATATTAAAAGTAACTGTACTTTTGGACATGGGATGGCATTCATTGGGACACCTTGGTATTCTTTTAAAACGACAAGTTAGAATTGAATTAACTCAGTTCTCAATCGTATTCGATTTACTACCGTAGGGATTTGAAAGGTGTCGTCCCACTACAAGCGGACAAGTTGCTGACCTTTTTCCCCTCGCCCATACCGTCAGCAAAATAGAGCGCGTAAGGAAATTGCCGCGTCGTCGCCTCACACGCGTTGCAATCGCAATCGGCTCACAATCGAACGCTCGCTATTCAAAGCGATCAAAGGAGACGCACTTTCAATTGACGCCCTTTCACGCCTCTGTGTTGTTAGCCGAGGAAAACCTGTAACGAGGCTATCCTTTGTGCCAGTATACAGCCAATTTGCCGTCGTTATTTACTAACAAACCGGAATGGTGTCAGTTATCTATTGAAACTCATTTTATATTTTGATACACATCTTTAGGAGATAGAGAGATAAAAAAAGTTATTTTTCTATCTTACTACTACTGTTAGCCACAGATTGCTTTTACTGAGTGATCGGCGAATGCTAAGGGCTTAAGTAAAATAAGGTAATTTGTTTTGCCTCGGAAATAAAAACATTAGTCAAATAAACAATCACCAAGTATGCATAGTCCGACATAAACAAAATAGGATAACCAAACATTGTGTTCAGTTTTTTTTTTAATAATAGCTAATATAAAATGTAGTCATGTTTCTTGGCTTTCACTCCATATCTAAATTTAATTTACTATCACGACTTTATTATGTTCAACTTACAATCATTGCTGTCAATCAATTGGAATATTTTGTTTCTGGATACTTAGAATCATGGCATCTTTAAGGCTTGAGCAAAAAGATTTTTCGGGGTAAACATGTATTAGATAAGTGGTACATATACCTTCGTTATCACTTACCACTAGAAAAGACTGAAATCAATTGAAAAACCATAGTCTCTCTTCGTCTTAAATATAAAATGAATCCAAAATGTGTTGGTTCGACAACGCCTCGACCAATTTAACAATTCTTTTTTAAAATATTCTTTGAAGGCCAGGCATGGTTTTTACGGCGATAAAAAATCTAAAACATAGCGAAAAATGTGTTGGTTGACTAAAAACTCAAAAATGATGTTTAGCCCTTTATTGACCAGTGAGTAAACTTTTAAAAAGTCTTAAGTTAAAGTCTGCGCAGATATGATTTTACTCCCACCCATTTAGGCTTCCTTCATCACTTCATCTTCATGTACAAGTATATTTATAATGTGTACAATATAGGCTGTTATAATACAAGTTATTAACTTCATAAACCCGTTTTACTCTCGTTTTTATTTTGCTAAATTCCGATCGATTTAGCAATTACTTTGTTTGTTCTTCGTCCCAATTTATGAGGCATTCCGTTATGAAACGTGATATGAATAACCTATAACTCGATTAACGTGTTTTGCCGAACAGGAATTTCGATTCCAATCTAAATTGTAGCTTTATTGCAAATCTCTGAGGGTAGAACTGAATTTGTATTTTATTCAAATAAACTTTTTTATATTTTATTGCGTTAATCCAGTAATGTATTTTTAGTTCAATCATTTCATTCAATCGTTTAAGTTGTCCCTTAACGAGTGTGTATAAAAAGATATTAAGTTTTTTTAATTAAAATTAAAAAAATAAATAAAAGTATGGGATTCTTGATTTTAAATATTTTCAATCAATTTTAGTGTTCACCTTAACACACAAGGTTTAAATGTATTTGGGAATTTCGGCACTTTTAGTCACATCTTGCCTTGAATATGTTGGCTAGTTTCCTACCTCGTTTTGTGTTTATCATGAGATGGACTCTACTGCTTTATCCTTGTCAGCCCGAAACACTGCTGATTTTAGGGCCTACTTTCCCAAAGACTCCACAGTTTGCAGGCGGGTAAAAAGATAAACATTAAATGTAATGTTAGGTATGAAATAATGAGAGAGCGCTTCTACCCGTTCTCTGATAAATATGATTGTTTTAATTCAAACTAAAATTTATTTACCCATTTTGAGTACATCTTATAAATACCAGCGGTGAAACAACAAATAAAACTAAGAAAAGGTCAAAAGTTCCCGCCTCAGCATGAATTGAAACGATGCCAGTCGCAGAAACGCGCCGCATCAACACCGAAATTCTGACGGGACCTTGCATGAGTTGACGTTACATTAAAAAATCTGGATTGGTATATAATTTATGTAACTAGAATAAAATCGGGATTTTACTACTCACATTAGAACTCCAAGTTATATTAATTAACATAAACCTATTAAATTATCTAAAATCTCAGCGCACAAGGGTGGTTCCGACATCAAGGCGAAACGTAGGAATGAAATATCATTTCTACCTTACACCTTTAGTGAGATAAGGAATAAGACTCGTTGATATAATCGCCAACATTAAGCGGGTACAATCAGTAAGAACGGATATCTCCGCTTCCCTAGAACCACCTAGTCGTAATGAATGTCTTCCAAGATAACCGTTTAATTAATATGCCATTACTTCTGCACAGCGTTTGCAAGGAATACGCTCTGATGCGTTTTTGAACTTATCACAATGCAATATGATACAAAGTTGTGTATCATGTTGTCTTGGTTGTAGGAATGTCAAAGAGTGAAATTGGAGGGTTAAATTCTGTTACTCGTCTGCCAGAAAATGTTCTATTCTACTTATAACAATTTTATTTATTAATAAATATATGTATATGACAATTACCAACGGGTATGTACGATGTATGTGTATTTTGTACGTGATTATTTGTTTGAAGACAAATATTGTGAATAACCGCCTCTTTTGAAATCGGATGAACATAAACTATGCATAAATACACCTTGTTATTAATCCATTACACACTAGATTACTTAATATATTTCGAGTGCTTGTCGTATTCGATTGTTATATATTTTTATTTTAAAGCATCTTCGGATTGCAATGAATTTTTCCATACAGTATGTTTTAATTTATCTACAAAAAGTTTTTGGTGGCAAATAATTCTTTGTACAAGGAACATTATCAATCATAACAATACACCGATTACATTATCGCATTTTAGATTTTTTGGGGTTCCCTAACCAAATGGCAAAAAAAGGAATCCTTCTAGATTCGTCGTGCCTGTCTGTCTGTCTGTCTGTCCGTATGTCACATCCTGTTTTCTCCGAGACTATTAATACTACACTATTCAAAATTTGTAAGTATATGTATTATGTGAACCGCTATAAGCAATTGACCAGAAACTTGAAAAAAAAATATTTTAGGGTTCCCCATAGATTGAACTGAAACTGTGGAACCCTCCACGGTCAAGTCCGACTCGCACTTGACTTTATTTTTTTTTTTTTTAATACGAATAAAACAACGACGACGAAATCAAATGAGATTTGTGGAAGTTGAAAAGAAAATTAGGCACAAGGTTGTTACAACGCAGCATTTCTCGTTGATGATGGCAAAAACGATTGCCAGCACATGTCCGCTCCCATCACTTGCTCGTTACAAGTGTGTCATTAATGTTACATTTTTCACGCAAATAGCCATAATTAGAGGCTCCG
The DNA here is from genome assembly GCA_019425675.1 of Leucinodes orbonalis. NCBI lineage: Eukaryota > Metazoa > Arthropoda > Insecta > Lepidoptera > Crambidae > Leucinodes > Leucinodes orbonalis. The sequence continues at coordinate 205,756 of PQWD01000322.1, read as the reverse complement.
AGACGGTACCATTACGGATAGTAATGGTTACGGAATATCCAAAGAGATGTTTCTCAATTTATATGGCACTTCTCGCTCACTAACAAAATATGGCGACGTAAGCTGATCTCTCTACAAATTTTTGGGACCTAAGCAGCCTCAGATTCTTGGGTAGATCCTATTATTAAGTTAGCAAATTTTCAATGATGGCAGTAACTATGGATTAGTACTGTATTGTTTATATATATATATTCTATCGTACCAACCCAAACAAACGTGACAGACCGTGTATAAAATGCAATGCACTCGCATGGAAACTTCAATTTTAACTTTCTCGTGTAAATTAACGCTTGTGGTAGAGCTATGTTCCGGGCAGAAAGGTAAGACAGACAGTTAAATTAATAGATGCTGTGGTATACAACCTATGCGTCTGTAAGTACTAAGGTCTGAGAAATCGCGGGTATTGTAGATGTTATGTGGCATTTGCAACTTATCATTAAGTGGACTGACTATTATTAAGTATTCACATAAACGATTATCAGCCCTAAAAATCAATTGACGAAGAAAACATGAATATACAGAATTAACGTAAAAAAATGTGAAAACTTTACGTATAGTAAAATTTACCTAGAGTAAGATAAACAAATATTAAAGATATTTTTATGTCTAAACAGTTGTTCTAATTTATTTCAAGTCAAGGCGATTATTACGTTTTTATTTGATAATGTTGTTTAAGCTTAATTCACTGGAATAGACCATTCACTTATCACGTTTTAATGCTATTTGTTGGCTGTGGTCCTATAATGAAGACTGATTCCTTAAATTACAAGACATAATGTATCATTGCTGTAGATTCAGAACAAAAGGAATTTTTAATAAAATTGTGTGTATACGATGATTGTGACAGGGTCATATTTAGCCTAGTTAGTAATGTCCCAGTGTAGATACTACAGTATGAACTCTAAGACTTATCATATTAGAAAAGATTGATATACTCATACTTAGTAAAGTAATATCCTTCAGTAAGCTGCACAAGAAATAGCGACAACTTAAGCGCATTACAATATAGCAAGTACTATTATTGTGATCAACAGAGACATTGCATTTTGCAACCCTCCGATGCAACTATGCAGACTGCACTTGTGCTACTTCACCGAAACTTTCTCTAGCGATCTCGGTAAACGCTTTATTTATGTTGCCTAACTATTTTGCCGAATACAATTTGAAAAGTTTTACTGATTTTACGACGTGGTAAAGGTAAGATTACTTGAAAGGAAATAAATCAGTTGGGAATAAAACAAATAAACACTTTCTAACTGGATCTTGTATTCATTTGTTTAGTTGAAATTTATTTTAGATCCTCACAGTAGCAATATTTTTTACTGAACTGACTTCTTTTCAATAGACCATGAGAGTTGTCCAATAAATTATTTTGTTCCCTAGTACCCTTTAAATTTATAAGAAACTATAAATTTTACAGGAGGACCCTTCTCATCTCACAAATTTTCTGTTAACCTAATGAAAATTATAAACTGCCAAAATGTCACAAGAGAAGTAATTGATGAATTTTCTAAAAGCACTCCATCAAACGAAAGTATTTCTGTAACGAGGCGCCTCAGCACCGCGTCAAATTATAGAAACTTTTTGATCTGTTGACTGTAACAAAAGTTTGATCAGTAGTTAGACAGTTTAAACTTAACAAAATATATTGCCAGCTGCCCTAGGAAAGTTCGAACTAACCTAATTTGAGGAGTGATTTATTCATTGTTCATTTTGTAGGTACTAGCCGCAGATTTTATTTACGGGTTTGATCATACAATTTATAAAACTAATTTGTGAGTAAAATTCATAGCTGAGGTTGTGTTCGTTGCGAACAGAGCATCTATTCTTTTAAATAACAATTTCAGTTTATAATAAATGCTGGCACACTTTTGAGGGTAGATTTAGTTCAAGCATTGTTTTAATCATTTGCACTGGTGATTTATTCTGCCGCAATGTAAACGAGATATTGGGCACTTGCCAATATTCAATGCAACAGCTTAACGCGGTCTGCTCTAATCCATTACCTTTCAATGATAATAGTTTTAAATTTTAGCCTCGATGATAGTGTATTTAGATACATAAAACTCTTTATTGCACAAAACAAGTAAAACACTTGACAAGATTTTATACAGGAAATAGTGTTATTGGCGGCCTTAACACTAATTAGCAATCTCTTCCAGACAACCAACTCAAAATGGAAGAGTACAGCTGATGGAAGGGGTATGCATATAAATAAAAAAGGTAGAAAAATAAAACCTTAAATATAGTATTCAAAATTAACTTTCGAATATATACATACATCCATATCATAATTTTGAATACAATACATAACTAAATTATTCATACCTATATTAATTGCAAACATTTTAAATAAAATATTACGAATTCCTACACTTATATAACAGTAACCTGCAAAATGAAAATGAAAAGACTGAACTAATTTATAGATATAAATCCAAAAATACAAGTCATTGTTTATTAGAAAGAAAGATAGAAAGCAAAGAGAATTGCACGAGTTAATTCCTGGTGGCCCCCATCGGGATACAAGATGCGGGCGAGCGTTCCATCCTTACGTGGTTGACATTCCAGCGCGCTATGGTGCCTCATTCCTAATGAACACCGCAAAGGAATGGAACTCTTTGCCTCCTTATGTATTCCCCGATCATAACAATCTGTTTCTAGGTAGGCATGATCCATCCTAGGCCGCATCATCATCAGGTGAAATGGCGGTCAAATGTCTGCCTATAGATGATAAAAAAATGAGATGTCATGTTACTGTTGAATACAAAACTTGCTGGTTCTTTGGTACTTACCACTGCCTTTATATAATAATTGACCGAAACAACGAATGAACGTGCATTCTCAACCAATCAACAACGCGATTGGAAATCTTACACTTACTTAAAATGTCATAATTATCAAAGAAACTAAAAAAGTACAATATTAAGGCTTAAAACTGACGCCATCATATTGCAACTTGTTATAACTGTAGTTAATTAACTACTATTGTAAATGAAATATTTAGTTAACATCAAATGTGAAATCGATAACGCTATGAAAGACAGACATTATTTATGCAAATTGAAACCCAATTAATTTTCCCACGAATGACAGTTGCTGGATAATGAGTAATAATAAATTATAAGTCGGAAAGTAATTTGACCTATTTAGGTGTTAAAATTGTTTGTATCTATATTTTAGGGGGAAAACTTTAAGTAATCCAATATTTTTATTTAAATTTAAAAATATCTTGAAACCCTTGGACCAGGGATGTTTCCACCATCTCTTAAAACAGTCATCAGCTCGTTAAACGTCCCGACCGAGGGGCACGAGCGTACCCGTATAGGGTATATAGGCCTTAGTCGTCTACGCGGCCCAGTGCGGATTGGACGACTTCACGCACAACCTTAAATCACTTCGCAGCGTGCGCAGGTTCCTCACGATGTTTTCCTTCACCGTAAGAACGTCGGATAACATACATATAATTTTCGAAAACACATTGGTACGTGGCGGGATTTAACCTCAGCCCTCCCGGTAGGAGGGCGATAGTCCAAACCATTGAGCCACCGACGCTCTCGAAACAGTGTTACCATAATATTACTTCGTCTTTTCTGGTACAAAAATGCTGACGTATCATTATAACAATACTGTTTTAAGAGATTACGGAAACCCCCTTGAACGTCGATTAAAATATAGGAAAGATTGTTGACTAAAGATTTAATAAAATAAAAAAAGTAATGAGGATAAGTTAAGAGCCAAAAATATATCGAAAGGCCCTCCATGTTTCGGAAGGCTCGTTGAGCCGTTGATCCCAGCTACTTAGGCTTGCATTCGTCTCATAAATATTCATGGGGCCCGTGTGTTAGATTACTACGCAATAGGCCCATAGACGACAGGCGACAGAGGCAGTTAACAAGGGTTCGTATTATTACTATTCGTAACACGAAGAGACTCGTTGTCGACGAGTCTTTGACCACTTAGATGATCAAATTCCAGCTTTGCTAGATATTTTCCCATTAAAAATGAGGTTGCTGCACTTTTGTGTTTCGGAGACATGTCTCTGAAATGCAATCTGAAATCATTACATTTTTTATGTTATAGCGGGCAAAGGACAGGCGGCTCATCTGATGGTAAATGACGCCGTCGCCCATGTACACTTGCAATACCAGAGGGCAAGAAATGCGATGCCGGCCCTTTAAGTGGGAATAATCTCTCTTCTTGAAAGATATATTATATCTTTTCGAGTATTTTATAAATAAAATAGGGGAAATTAGCAGTCAGTTCAATTTTTTAAATAGTTAATTCCCAATATTTATATTCATTTATTAAGAAGCATAGACCAGCGACTAACCAATGGAACGATGATCTGGTTGTGGCACTTAGCCGACGGTTGTTGACTAAAAAGGATCAGTCTATAACTAATCATTCAAAAACAGATACCTGAGACTGCCATCATCATTATTACCATCAGTATAATATAACATCCCACTGTAGGAGTTCCTTCCCATATAATAAATACTAATACAATGATGATGATGATTATTACTAATAGTTATTGTTTCTTTTGTTGCAGAATATATCAATATTGGTGGTACTTTTATATAGTTGGAGGATCGGCGTCAACGCTAAGAGGTATAAGGAGTTGGACGATGTTTATTATGGTAAGTCAAACGATGAAGGGACTGACGGACGTTTCACTTGAATATCTCGTAATAATCATAATAACCTTCATTTCAAATAAGTTGATCCCATACAATTAGTAAATTCAAATAATCAAAATATCAATCTGAAATCATACTTATGAATTATAATTCAATGGAATCAAAATTTGTTTATTAACGAGTTAAGTCTAATATTTAATTATAAAGTAAAATATATTTGGATAGTTATAAACAATAATATCAAAATTTATTAATGATTAAATTGAAATCACAATAAAATAGTTAGTCTATATAGGGTCGGATATGACGTTTCGAATGCGATGCACGTTGTTGCGAAAAAAATATTAAGTGGTACGCCCTTGCAAAAACGGGAATCAAGCTCACGACTTCGATGACATAGTTACTAAAAACTACCTTCGACAGTAAAATTTCAATAAAATGTTATTTTATGTAAGTACAAACAGCACTTTGGAGTTTATATGAGTACATAACATAATTTAATAATAATGTATATAAAAATCTTTCTATTCTCTTCGTTCCAAATACTAGTCGAATCCGTCGTAGTTACTGTGTGAAGTGAGAACTTACATTTTCATATATTTTTCCTTTCCCTACAGATTTAAAAAGGAAATCTTGTAACAACAATAGGATTCGAAACCGTGACTATAAATGTGGCGTTCTACATATAAAAAAGCATTTCGATAGAGCGTATTCGCAAGTGCATCATTCGATTGAACGTTTTTCTATACAACGGCTTTTCGCAAGGGCGTACAACTTGATATTCTTTTCGCAACAGCGTGTGTCGCGACAGCGGCATTCGAAACGTCATATCAGACCCTTCTATTTGTATTCTGACATTACTAACTGACATTCCTATTGGGTACAAATATCATGGATTTTTAAAGTCAAAGCACGACGAACGTATGCTTTCTTTACAAAAAAAATTAGAAAAAGGAAATATTTCCAGTTTATTAAAATGTTAAGATATTATTATCATCATTATTATTATCATAGTTGATATAATGTAGGTGCAGTTTTGTATCTATATACAATTTTTTGTGTAGTAAAATACGAGCGTCATGCTCGTGAAAGTCAAAATACGTTTATTGTTGTTGTATTGTGAAATTATACGTTTAAAATGTCGTTGGTTGAAATAAATTAGTATCTATGATTATTACACAATTTTCAATTGAAAAAACATCTTAAAGTCCTTAAGACGAAGTGAGATCGAGAATTAACCCAGCTGATAAAATATAACAGCTGTAAAAAAATATCCTTATTTTCTTCGCGACCTAACTTGAGAGTTTCCGAAGTCGAAAGACAAACTTGCAACGGTCCGTGGTACGTAAGCCGATTACTAATACAGTTCTTGTGTACACAAACTTCCCGTGAATCTATTAGGGAAGTACATACTACAATGATCCTTATTGCTTAGTTTGAAAATCTATAAATATATTTAATGACTATATTTTGGTATGGAAATGAGGTAATGATTGATAGATTTTTGTATATAATGAAGGTATAAACGTAACAAAAGTATCGATTATTATTTAATATACTTCCCGGAGCCCTCAGCTTTCCTTGACAGCAAAACATTAATTAGCATCTCTTACTAACTAAACTTATTCTTCTGAATTAAGACGAAGTACTTCGCCTGTAATATGTGAACTGAATAACAGATGATCTAATAATAGTTTTAAAAAACTTTTCGAAAAAAAAACATGTATATTCCTACAGACCCGAAATTTGAAAACACATATTGCACGTACTAGGCGGGATTTGAACCACCCACCACGCCAATGAGCCACCGACGATATTTCTTACAATCAGATAAATCGTCGGCTCCTTAGTCTACCTATAAAACGGGAAAAATAACAATACTTTTCGAGCGGATATATTATAAAAAGTCGACTTCACTTATAGCCTTATAATTTGAGTGACGTAAAGCCTAATCACGTCCACCGCTGTATAATAGCTATTTAAAGCTGTTAAATTTCCATTGGCCAACCGCAACCTTAATCTACCGAATATTAGACGTTAAAAGAAACGACCACCGCTACACAACCCTAATCAATTAAAGAGTGGTGTAATAATATTGACATTAGCATTACGCGCGAAAACACATATTGTAACAATAATAAACGTATATTAAGTTTAAGAATCATTTAACAAAGTACCCATCCATAAACCAATATATTATATTTCTATACACAAAGGAAACATCAAATCATTTTAACGAAATATAAAAAGTTAAAAGAAAATTCTCACAAATCTCTCAACAACAAATTTGTTGGCCAAGCTAGATGAAGAATATTCATTGTGTAGCCGCTTATGAAAATTTTCAATAGACTTAAATTTATAACATTACAAAGAATGGAGTGGCAACGAAATATGCTCTCCCTCCTTGTATACAAAGAAAACAATTTGTTCCTAAAAATGAGTAGGTACTAGCAGAGAAGAGGCAATTACCAAGTAATGAATCCATATAAAAGGTTCATTCGCTGCGCAGACTGACTCATTATGCAGCTTATTCCGATATTTCGGCTCAATGAAATCCCGGCGTGTTTTAAAAAAGATTTGTACCGTTCGCAACGAACGACACCTGATTTTATCAGATCCGAACAGTATGATTATAAATGGAGCGACAGGAATGAACGGAATTATTATTTTGACGTGATTCATCGACTGCTATGAGCATATTTTGTAGCTTAGTAGAAAAAAATATTTTTTATTGCTTACAGTTTGATTATTTATTTCCAACAAGAAGAAAAACAATTCAATCAGCTTTGTTTTTAAATATCAAATTTTCCATTTGAATTAAAAAAAACACTAACACTTGAGGCGCGGCAGCCAGAGCGTGCAAGCAAAACACAATGGCGGATGTACCAGCCGGGAACATTGTCGTGACCCCTGTAGGTCTGACCAGCCCCTATTTATATCATCATCAGCTCATTTAACGTCCCAACCAAGGGGTACAAGCCGATCCATACAAAGTATAAAGGCCTTAGTCGTCTACGCGGGCCCAGTGCAGATTGGCCGACTTCACGCAAAACCCTTGGATCTCTTCGCAGGCATGCGCAGGATTTCTCGCGAGGTTTTACTTCACCGAAAGAGCGTCTAATAATCGTAAGTACCTATAATTTCGAAAATTGCGACGGGATTCGAACCTGCACCCTCCAGTTCGAAAGGCAACAGTTGACACCAATGAGCCACCGATACTTGTGAACTCCGCAACATGCCAAATTGCCAACTAGACTTAAGCACTCGTTTCATTTAATTCCCAAACGGGTTATTACATTGCTTTGGTTCTATTCAATTAAGTGGGAGATTGCCATTTGTCGTATCAAACTAATGCATTAATACACTTAAGTAACCCCAATCTGCGGTGCTATTTTATATCGTCGTAAAGACAAAGGTCACTCATGACGTGGTTACAAGGCTATCGTACAAGTTATGCCTTACACATAACGACGTAGACCCATTCGTGGTTAAGAAGTGTACGTTCAAGAATATTCATGAAGCTTAGGAATAATTGTCCCAAACATATATTTTATTTTAATGTGGGAGCTCTTTAATATAATTTTTATGAGTGAAAATATATTTAATGTAAAGTGAAATCTTTAGAGCCCAAAAACTTCACTAATTACCATTTGCATTTGCATTTAGGAAACCAGATACAATAGGTAATTTATTGTTTCTGATGCCTTAAGGTGTCATTGGCGATAAAAGAGTTAAAACTCCTTTACAATGTCTCGTAGAACCAAAAACTAAATCCATAACCACCTTTAGCCTGTAACATCTCACTGAAAGCCACACAAATTAACTTTGATAAAATTTGACCAAAGCAATGATAAAACCAAATTGAACGTAAGCAATACAATACTCGTACCACAACCTTGTAATCGGTTATCCACGTGCGGTTGTTAGCTGATACTTTTAAGACCTACGGGTATACCTTTCTCGTTATTGTAGATATGCGGGTTTTTGCCGCTGCCCTGAAGGTATAAGATTTCAAAGTAATTAACCTTATAATTGAATGAATCTGCTAGACTAATTTTGAAGTAGGTACAAAGTATAAGTCAAAGTCGCAGGCAAAATGTTACAAAACCGGAGCGGCTAGATTTGACGTCGGATGGTTTTCTACAGTATTTAAACTGTATTATAAAAGACAACTCCTACTATGAGCATATGTATGTAATACGTACTGTAAATACATATATGTTTATACTCATGATAACATATAAATTTTCTGAGTGTGGTTTTATATGTATGTATTTACAAAAAAAATGTTTATCCGCTGTTTAGTACCCATAACACAAGCTTCACATTTAACTTAGGCTAGATGGCGCTGTGTGAATGTCAGTGGATATTAATTAATTAATTTATCTTTACATATAAATAAAATTGAACTAGCCTACCAGTGCTGGACTTCACTTTACCGTAAGAGCGTTGATAACACAATAATTTCGAAAGGAACATCTGCTGTAAATTGTATTTTCGCTGTCATAATAAACCGGAACACACGTCGAGCGAATAAATAAAGTTATTATTCACGCCACTGGTGGAAGCTTTTGAATTTCAAGATGTGAGGACCTCCTTGTAAAGTATTCAGTGCGAGCTTGCGCCGGACGACCCAAAGCCGGAGCTAAGTGTTTTTGTTCGAGTGGGTTTGTGTTCATAACTTTACTGAACGTGAAACGAAAGTATGATCGATCTAGATTTCTTGAACTCCTAAGAAAGTATTGTTAGGTTTAGAAGAAAACTTAGGTAAAAGTCAAAAGTGTGTTAATACAACCGTTTTATACTTTAAGCATATGAATATATATGGCATAATATACCTCTTTCCAACCGATTGCCGTTCATTGCTGGACATAAATGTGCCATATTTTGCATCACATATCCTGGACATATATATACATCTACCTCAATTTTAAAATGTATTTGGTATGACTATCAATTAAGCCTTGCATGTTTAATTTTCAATTAAGTAATTAATATAACAATATTGTTTTGTTAGGCATTTCGTAGTGAAATTTGATTAAAACTGTATTTTGAGCATGGCCAAACACAATTTCAGTATAATTAACAACCTTACCTACTATTTCGTGACCTAGTTCTAAATACGAGTTAATTAAGTTAAAAATAACTTATTCTTCTTGTTTTTAGTCGAATCTAGATAAACTATTGAAACACGGTTCAAATTTATATCAGTTTTAAGTGACATCTCATTAATATTTCAAGTCGAATTTTGCTCCTATTGTATGACATCTGATTAATTAAAAAGCATACTATGGATTTCAAATGTATTTTCGCGACCATTAGTTAAGTGTTGATGTGGACAGCTTCTAGAACATCCATATTTATAAACAAATTGGCAAAAGGTTTTTCTACGCGCATTTACCGTCCAGTGTTCACAAATCGGTAAGTCACAATCGGTTTTTTTTTCAGTGTTCTGGGCAGTACAAGTTAGAATTAACATATTCTTGGTTTTAATGTACTTTTTATAGTCATATTCAATCACATAATTATATACAAAAATCGTATTTATAACAAAATCATGGACAGCGTATAAAAACTTTAATCTGAGGGCGAATAATAGGACCCAGTCTACAGTACAATAATAAATCTAAAAGCTTTCTCCTATAAATATGAAAATGTGCAATATGCACTCTCATTTCAATTGCAGCATATCACAAAGAATTCCCACCGAGCGATTGCGTCACGGAGTGCAAGACGAACCGAAATGCACACCGTATATTGCACTGTGCATCCCCGGTTGCATAACATGGCGGATTGTGGAAACACAAGTGATAAATCTGAACCGACGTGATGTGTCTTTTGCTCTACGTTTCGATGCAGAAACTTCAAACGAAAACATGGTACTGCAAATTATGCGACGGCAAATTTGCATAACATTTTTGCAAACTTAGTTCTATTTGTGCTGAGTAATGTCCCACGGGGGTAGTTAGTGGCGGCTCATGAACAAAACATTCAATTAGCAGAATACTGGTTGCAACGTTGTGCACCTAACCTGCTAGGTGGTTGAATCGGTACTGAGTCGTATAGGTCCCAGCACAGTGCCAGATATCGTCCCGTGAAATGAAATGTTTTGCACTTCTGAGTTTCAGAATGAGGGCACTGCAACTAGTAAAATTACCTGGTGTTAGAGACCTAACTTCTGTTGTCGCGGGTATCGGGTGAAGTGCAGAATTGATGGAGAATAAGAACTGCTTATCAGTTGTTGGTCTCAATCAGTACCCCTCTGTCATAGTCAGGCGAATCACTTACCATCAGACGAGCGTCCTGACCGCCCAGAACACTTTGTAACATATTTTTTTTAGTGTCAGCCCAAGTCTAAAGACAAAAAGAGGGTATTAGTGAGTGATTGTTCTTCTTAAGTATCCCCAGTGTAAGATCGCGTGTGCTTTAAAAGATTTACCCTCTTAATGTTTGTTTATTGTGAGAAAAATAAAGATTATTATTATATTTTATTAAATGCTGCCTTAATTATTATTATTTTATATATTATCTAGGGCTCGGTAGCGTAACTAGCGTGAAACAACGATCGCATATGTCAAGTAACATCGTTATCACGAACGGTTCATCAGACATGATAGGTTTGTCGATTGATTTCAATAATATAATTTAAATTTAATATAATACTTAATTACGACACGAAATCTTTATATTTCATAAAAAAGAAAAGCAAACGTCAACTAGGCCAATGAAAATGGAATTCCGCGGACTTTCTTATTATCACCGAGCATATTCCCAAACAATATAGAGATAACAAAACGCGTCCCTTCACGTCATGGGGCACAATTAACAAAAGCCTATTAAAGTTGATGTTAATTAAAACTGAAAATATCTGCTCTAACTTTTATCTGTGAGCCGCGATACCGTGGCGAGTTCCCCGGGGAGACATTAGACCGGTTCATTTAAACATCTGGAGTGTTTGCCAGCCGAAGTTCGTTCCCTCGGGCATTGTTGGACACTTAGCCTGATGTAGTTCGCAGTAAGGTAAGGTCTGGTATTTTATTAGAAAGTACTTATATCAAATTGGTTACCGTAATAGGTGTTTTGCAATGAGTTTCCTACGTTTAGCTCTTTGCAGTGGCGTTATGCAAATAAGGAGTGCATACTCTGTGCGTCCAGATAACCCAGAAAATCACCTAAATATAATTAAAATATTTACACTTATTCGTCCATTTTCCTCCACAGGTTTGAAACCATAGGCGATCTGCTGTCATAAACAGCTAAATTCGACAAAAAAATTTTTATTGTTTTTGCGATTGGTGTCACTCACTTTGCACTAACACGACCAACGCTCACCTCATAGTATATGATAGACATGGTTGTGATAAATAAAGAAATATCACTGACACAGCGCCATCGAGCCCAAACTATGTATTAGCCTGTAATATGGATGATAAACAACATACTAAGTATTTTTTAAATACATACATATTAACATACCATTACAAACAGGCATGTTCGTACTGCCACAAATGTTTGTACTGCCCGGGGACCGAACCCTGAACCCTTGGTGCAATAGCCGACGTCTCAACCTACAACTGTATTATTCCTCTGCTCAACTGCTGTGCATCCATCATCCGAGATTATACATTTAAGGTCTCTTATACCCCGTAAATTTACTACCTACAGTGCTTTATCCGAAAACTCAAAAGTATTATAATATAAGAGACGGAATCTCGCACTGTACCGAATGCAGTATATGAAAAATAAATTAATGAATAATAGAAATACAACTAAAAATATACAACCAAAACATTCAAACAATAACAAATATTAAAGGTACTAAATTAATATCCTTATTTCACCTTCAAAATTTTCTATTTCATGAAACGAACCATAATCTTGTATTATTTTTGATGGATGAATAAGAATTACGTCCTAAAGTGACACCTACTTATTATTCAAAAGACACGCATGCGCACATCACCTGCTTATGAAAATTACGCAACGACGCCACATGATGTATTAAAATGTATTGCCTTGAAATGAAAATAAACAGACTGATAATAATATTTACAAAGATGAAAAATATTTTGGTTTCCGTAAAAATAAATATTCATTGACATTCACACAGCGCCATCTATTCCAAACTTAGCATTTGTCTGTAAAATGGTACTAAACAACGGTTAACATACTTATATACCTGTTGCTGTCCTTTAAAGTAATTCCGATGTTAGGTCATACATTAGGCATAAAATCTTTACTTGGACTCTGGCTGGTCTGTTCGTTATTAAAATCAAAAATCAAAATCAAAATTCTTTATTCAAATTAGGCTTACAAAAAGCACTTATGAACGTCAAAAAATATACAAAATATAATAAAAAACAATTAAAAATACTAAACTAAAAATATGAATTTTGATGCTTTGAAAAAAAGCGTTCAGTGGATTCCTGTTGAGAAAGAAGCACCCAAGAAAACTCAACAGTGTAGCCTTTTTTAAAACAATTACTTAATGTAACAAATATCATAAACACTGAAATAGCTGAGCAATTTAAGACCAAGGATTTTATCACATAAATATTCGTCAATAGTGTAGTACCCTTTTTAGAAAGGTGGTTTTTTATTCTAGCTTTAAACATGTGTAAAGGTAACTCGACAATATTTGGTACCTTATGAAAACTTTATACATCTTCCTATAAAAGATTTACCTACTTATGTAGTCTCAAGTCCGGAACAGCAAGTTTGTTTCATTCCTAGTATTAAAATTGTGTGAGTCACAATTTTTTTAAAGGTATGATAGTATTACGGACGTAAATTAAATTTCATAAAATATTGTGATGCTACAGTCATTATATTTATTTCTTTAAAAAGTTCCTTAAGAGAGTCACGGGGTCTAAGTTGTAGATAAAACGAATAGCTCTTTTTGTAGTACAAATATTGTATTAATGGCAGCTGAACCCACAACAGTAGACCATATGACATGACACTATGAAAATAACTGAAATAAACCAATCTTGCTGTTTGTACATCTGTCAAAAGCCTTACTTCCTAACAGCATAAGCTGCCGAGCTAAGTCTACCAGCCAGTGATTCAATGTGAGGCCCCATTGTAACTTTGAATCTAAAGTTATACAAGAAATGCAGTGGAGTTTACGAGTTACAAGTGAATTAATTGTGACATCATTGGTCAAGTCAATAACAGTTGATGAGGTACTAAGTGGAGCAGAAACTAGGCTGGGTGCACATACAACTAACTCATTAAACAAACTTTGGTTCTGGGCCGCTACAGTGTCAATCTTCTCTGTCTCCATGTTGGATATGTGTGATGGGCCTCCTGTAGCTCCTGTTCCAACATGGAAATGCGCTTCAGTCCATGCACATATTCATCGCTGCACTGCCAAACCCATCTACCAATTCTTGAAGTCTGTTCCGTTCTGAATCTACTAATAAGTACCTAGTAGCATCTCAGCCATTTCTTTTTTTAACAAAGTATTCCTATTTAAGACATCCAACATCTCCTTTCACTGTCATCTCTTTCCTCATACAATTGACTGACCAACGCCTTAGCAGTTTTTAGTTCATTTAAAGTCAGCTCCAACTCAAGAGCTACGGCACCACGGGTCTGCATTTGTTTATTAAATATCAAACTTCAAATGAAGATGTTGGTTAATCAATTTGGAGGTTACTCAATGTTTATATTGAGATAACCTCTTCGCGCGTCTGACAGCACTCAGATATCGATTTCTAGTTAGGTAGTCAAATGTTTTCATAAATAATATATTGCAGTATAATTTAAACTAATTACCTTTGAAAAACGATGACAATGATTCACAATAATTTGAAATTGAAAGTGACAGTTGCCGGTTACCTTTCAATTTCCAGATACTTGCACTAACACTGGTTTTAATCACTCAACTATGTTTGTTAACACTTATTCTATGTTTTTACTTGTTTAGCAATGATATTTAGGCCTTATTTACGTAATTAATATTAAATATTAAAATAAATATATGGGACAAGTTTAAATCACCTGTCACCCAGAGTGTTGCCACAGCAAAAAAAAAAAAAAAGGTTTTTTTATTTATTAGATATTATTATATTATTAATTTATTAGATAGGAGGTCCTTCAGTCCGGTAAGGTTGATATAAAAAAAAATAGTTTTATACGTAAGCATAATGAGACTTAGTAACCGCAATTCCTTGAGATAGATAAGCATAGCCTTTTCGGCATTTATAGCCTGTAAAAATAATCACTAACTCATGTTTCAAAAAATTTAAAACACTGCTTTAGACTATTCCCGCTTGATTTGACAAAACTACAGTGCCAAGTCTTATAGATCACTTAGCTATAATTTGGATTTAATTTTCTGTTTCTGGAAAAAACAATGCTTGGGTCTAAAAACTAATAAACAAACATTACAGTATCCGAGTATATGTTTTACAATAAAATTAAATCAAAATGAGAAAGTAACTTTCTAAGAAAGTTCTGGCATGAAATGAGTCATTATGTTTTAATTACTCTATTGTTTAAGTTATACAGGTATCATTTTGATTGTGGATTGTTCCGAGTTTAAGTGAATAAAACTGGGGAATCATTTATTGGTTTGTAAAATAGCTTATAATTTGAGATGTAACGAAGCCGACTCAATAACTTTCGGGGTACATTTATTTAATAGAAAAGGCTTGTAGCGGAAATTTAAGGACTAAGGTTCCTTGCAACTCAAGACTTTCTCACCAGCTAGGTTCCTACCGTATCAAAAGAAGCTCACAATAGAAATTGGATTAGTGATTTCGGTTCTAGACAGAAACCTATCGTAAAGAGCACATATAGTATCGTAAATAGTACCTAAAATCATTTGAGTAGGCTTTCTTTAGCAGTAAACAAGTTCGTTGAAAACGGCGTAGGTACTTGATACATATATTTATCTCACATGTCAGTATATTTATAAACTGACCGCAAAACTTTCGTTTCAATGAGCATAACATTTTCCATACTACTTTCTTCGTCATCTAGTAACTTTTTACGCTCGCCAATTGCCCGGTGTAGCTGTAAAGGCCATTTGCGGCCAACAGCTTGTGCGCACCTCTACAGCGTATTATGATATTGTATAATGTTAAATTTGTTACTGTAGATTTATTTATATTATCCCTGAGCCAATTTAAAAAGTCATGTATTTTAATATTAAAAGAATGAGTTGTAGTTTTTATTTGTTTTGTATAACGCTGATCCATGGACCTAGCATTCATAATGCTAGGTCTATGCACTGATATTTGCATTTTCGTCATTTTGCGACAATTGCGCTTGTCAATTACATTTATTTCGTGAACAATGAGGTTGGTAACATAATGAGTACCTTTTGTAAAACTTAACTAATATTAAGCCTTTATTATGTATTTGTTTTTTGTTCCAAATAAAAACAAAAAAAAAAGCAGCAGTAGTCAGTTCGAAAAAAATGAGATCAGTTGAATGTATCAAGTCTGCTTTTGTAGACTTTGGTTGAATCCCAGTTCCCCCCAGTTTAACTACGATATTGCTGGTTGAAACACTGTAATCTGTAAAAAAGTTACGGTAAGCCGTTCCCATATGACAGTATGCCATTTTGACATAAAACACAACAGAGGAAGTAAAGTCAGAATCTCTTTTACCAGGGCTGGTCTGAAAATCCAAGATAGATATACATCAGGCATAAATTCGTTCTCTTACAAATATATGTATTTAAATTTCAGTGCTAGAGTAGGAAGTGCACTGTGTGTGATAAAACAAGGCTATAAACGATAAAGTTTATGCTCCGTAGATACCGGTAATGCATTTCACATTCGAGCAATTTGAGTACGTAGTAAAGGAGATAAGGAATGAACTCTCTCTTTATTATAACACACAAACTTATATTTAACTCTGACATTTTGTGTGTATCAGAATGAAGGGTGTATTGTTTCAGAAATGGTTATGTTATATACAAACGTAATGAACCTTCATTTTACTAGTATGTACGTTTAGGTTGCAAAAATCACATTTGAACAATTTTACTTGGTAGCATTGAAAATGTATCTTATGACATTTTTATTATATTATAGTCAATATTTATTTAGTAACAATATTAAATCGACGTGACTTTATATGAGTTCTTATTATGAACTATAAGTCCATTTTAATTAGTTCGTTGGGGAACTTGTGTCTGTAGTATTAATAAGCACTAAACATATCAGTGTAGTTAGACTTAATATAACATTTTACTAAATTACAATTGATATACTTGGTATCGGCAATTCTCAATTTGGTAGATCCCCAGATGAGCAGCGTTAAGAGGGTGATCATTTTAAAACACACGCGATCTAACACTGTGGACACGTAAGAAGAACAATCGCTCACTAAACACCCCCTATTTGTCTTTGGACTAGGGCTGATACCAAAAAAAATAAACATATCTGGCACTGCGGTGGTACATACGTAGACGACTCAGTACCGTGTGTACCCCCTATATTTATACTAGTTTAAAATAATATAGTGCAGGCGTGGATTTTTTTTTTCGAACTGACTACTGCTGTTGGCCACAGATGGCCTTTACAGCTTCACCGGGCAAGTGGCGAGCGCAGATGGCTCTCAGCCTTAAAATTTACACAACGAGCCTAAGGGCCTCCCCGAACGGGACTCGAACCTCGGCTTAGGGCGTTGCGGGGGGGGCTTGGTGGCCTAACATATGTTTAGGGAGAAAAGCGGCCCGGCACATGCCGGTTACACGAATAGGGACTGTGCGAACCTACAGGGACACGCGACGATGGCCCCCGCCGGCGGGGGCGGAATCTCGGTTGTCGGTTTGTGGAGTGTAATTTTAGTGATTTAGCTATTTCGGCCGCCGATGCGGCGGCGACCGTGGTAGGATCGTCCGGATGCAGGCGTGATTTCAACATCTAGAACCTTTATTATTTAGGCAATACTCTATATTATAGTAACCTTTTTCTATTAAAGGCGTTTTATAAAATTATCACACAGATACAATAATACCTTTTTTATATCTTATCCCACAAATGAGTTGACAAACTTAGGAACACTAAGATTTGGAACCTAAAACCTAGCTAAAATTGATAGAGTACGCTCAAAAAATGCTTAAAACCTCTGAAAAAACTCTCCCGTAGCTTTGGGTACTATAGTACAATTTCTTATTACGTGTTTCTGAAAACTGTTATTTTAAGTAAAATGACGCATTTAAGTATCTGCGTGCTAAAAATCAAAAAAGGGTGTGACATACGGACTGACAGACGGACAGGCTTGACGAATCTATAAGGGTTCCGTTTTTGCCATTTGGCTATGGAGCCCTAAAAACCATTTCTAACTTACTGGCTACCGTATCAGTACAATCTGCTTTTGCCTAAAATTATGGATGAATTTTTTTTTGAGGCAACCCTACCGTATGCATTAATCCCTATAGCGCCTTGATACGACAAAGTGTAAAGGCGATGTGCACTGGTACGCTTAACGAGAATATAGCATTCATATAAACTAGAGCTTTGTAAGCTCGAAGCGCTAATCGAGTTAGAAATGCTGCACATAAATTTAATTAAGGCAACCCTGCTGAATGACTCATTGACCGTCAGAAATCCAGACACAATGGAAAATCTATAGTTTGTGACACTTTTATACCAGATTTGCAAGCCTTTAGCAATTTATCCAATTACTTAATTCTGAAGGCACATAATCCTTGTATAAATTAATCTGGTGCGTATTTGTCGGCCTTTTCAATTGATAGTAAGAGATAATTCAGATGAAAACGCCTTTACATCCTTGCCTTGAAAAGGCACATTTCTTATTTAAAAAGAAACAGAAACTGCATTATTATTTAGCAGCTCGCACTACAAAAAAAACGAAGCGCTTTGTGTGAATTCAGGTTTATTGACCATAAGACTTGAATATAAATGAGGTCGTTCTATGATATCGACAGATAGACACTTTATCGCTCATACGTAAAAGCAAATAAAAATTAAGACAATTATGTGAAATGAACACAGTGGCCAAAGGCGGCTATATAATTTCCGGATTAAGATCAAGAAAAAAAGTAAGGTGGTACACGTAAAATGCTATACCATTTTAAACTCACTCAGCTTCTAAGTTGCCTTTTTGGGTCTGCTGGATGAAATTCTAATAGGAATAAGCAGTACCTTTGTACTAATGTTTCAGTTTAATATATTATTTCTAACTTTGTATATGTGTGCATAAATAATAAATAAAAATAGTATACAATAAAATATTTGTCAAAATTCATCAAACGCAGGAACTGTCCCTATTTTTAAATACGTCCATGGCTTGTTAATAAAAATATAAAAAGAAGTTATAAAAAAATAAAGTATCCCGACCAGCTTAGATATGAAATGGAAGTATCATCAACATGAATTTCCAGCCCATACAATTCGTTTGCTATCAAAGCTCAAAAGTGACGACTCATTTCGCCCATATTGGAAAAACGCCAGCGGTTGTAACACTTAATTATACGTGTTATTATTGCGAACGTGTGTAACAGTAGTTTCCAAGCGGGATGTTTAACGAGTTCATAGCTCACATACACGTGTATGATTGCTTCCTCTGGGAGTTGTTTGAATAGCAAAATTATGAAAATACATCGCAACCCACATAGTAATAGCGCTGTGCGTAAATAAAGCATTTCATGTATCTACGGATCAAATATTTCTGAGGTACTACCCTTTTAATGCTAAAGCAATTCGTTCATCTAAAGAAACTTGAGTAAAATTATTTAGCACAAATCCAAATTATATAAAAACTTCATGTTAACTAATATACGGAGAGAATAATGTTATAGACACAAAAGCTCCTGTTTAGCCTTATATGAACACCTATAGGCGTTTGCTGTCCCGGGATGTGTAAATAAAAAATGTAAAAGTATATGGTTTTGTCTTGTATTAAATAAATCTACATTCGATCCATAGCCAAATGCCAAAAGAATAATGGAAAATTATATAAAATGTAATTAAATGATTGATTTAAATTGATTTGGATTCAAGCAATAACTTCTTATTACTGTTCTAATTTAATTATCATTTAAATTATTTTTAAGCAGGAAATAGGGCTTACCGACGCTTAGCTGGATAACCCAGACAGGCTTCCATTTTCCTGGTTAAGCAAAACACACATCTGCAACCTTTCGGAAGTTTTTTACTGACTTGCGACCAGTTATAAGACTGTAACACAGACCTTATATAAAAGTCATCTCAAAACTTCGAATAAGAAAAAAGAAAAAATATAAAAAATACACACATAGAAACTACAGCAAAAAGTATCCCAATCGCAATCAGAACTTAATTACAGACTAGTGGATGAAACACGCGACGAGCGTGATTCCAAAAACAAAATAAAGTGTTTCGTGTGTCTTCTACAACAAAATATTTAATCTATTCTTTGACGGTCTTTCTATCCAAAATATTTTAAAAAAGGGTATTAGTTTTGCCTTACATTTAAGTCGTAGGTATCGAAGGTAGGTTCCAAAAAATAATATTCAACAACATAACAATGAATCATTGTGATCCTGGATTATAATAGAAAAAGTATATTTAAAATATTCTTTTACAAAAGAAGATTTCAGACGAGAATTCAAAGTCGCTTATCTCGTTTTTAAAATAGGTTTACTCTCGAATATAACTCCAATTCCTACTGAAAAGCTTATTGAACGTGAAAGCAAATATCAAGTAGATTCGTATTTCCAGCACCCATGCCAAATGATAAGCAGAAAAGCGAATATACAGAAGGTATTCTGAGACCTTCCACACTTGGGGTGCTACTTGAAGAATTCTCATTAGGGCTTTGAGCAGGATCAGAATTTGAGCCATTGTGTTAATTGAGCCGCCCAGATAGGGTCGCATTTTTGTCGGAAAAGAACAGTTCTTTTCATTAGAGATCCAATAATGAATGTAAGAATGTTCTTTATTTTCATTGCGGGCATTATTGTTTGAATCATTACTATTTTAAAATTGTAATTATTTAAAATAGTTATTATCCAAACATTCACCGATTATTTCCAAATTTTCCCGACATCAGATGAGTTTTTATAGAAATTCAGCCTGAGTATCTATAAAAACATAATAAGATCATAAAAACATAGTTCAAACAAAGTGCTTACCGCGCGCTTCATTATTCGTGCGACGTCTCGCCGCTTGCTGGTACTCAGTCAACGGTCTGCTCAATATTTTATGAACCATGGATATAGAGCCTTTACAAGCCGCACAGTCACCAACATCAGCTCAAATACGTCTACACCGAGGCGCTAGATGCTTCCCGTAAAGGGTATACAGGCCTTCCAGTCCACGCTAGCCCAGTCCAGATTGGCTGACTTCACAACCCTTGAATCTCTTCGCAGGTGTGCACATATGTTTGTATATACATTTTCAATCGATAATTTTCTACCAGTGTCGGTGGCTCAATTGTGTGACTGACCCACCGGAAGGGCTGAGGTTTAAATCCTGGCACGTACCAATGTGTTTTCGAATTTTCGAAATTATATGTCATTTATCCGACGTTCTTATGGTGAAGAAAAACATCGTGAGGAAACTTGCGCACGCCTGCGAAGAGATTCAAAGGTTGTGCGTGAAGTCGTCCAACCCGCACTGGGCCCGCGTGAACGAACGAACTAAGACCTAAACACCCTATACGGGTTGGCTCGTGCCTCTCGGTGGGGACGTTTAATGAGCTGATGATGAATTTTCTACCCTGAACTAGGATAAATAGGGCAATCAATGAATAATGACACTTTATAATAATTACTTTCATGCTATAAACACATTATTTAAAATATAATAATATTATCTTTAGTTAAAATCCAAGCTGTTCTTTTTCCAGCTTCGATAAACAATCAAGTTTACCCGCATATTTTTTACTTCTGTGGAATGAACCCGGGGCAGAAGAGCAACTTGTGGCTGGTGGTCATGAATAGATAACTCTGTTTGGTACTAAGTCAACGACTCTACCATTAATGCAGTGTTTTTAGAATATCTCGTGTGATATTATTAATTTTAAGCAAGCCACTGACAGCTGAAATGACCACGACCACTCTGTCAAGAGTGCAACGACGGAGATGAAGAATTATAAAGGCGATATAAATTTATTTAATGCAGTTTCTGATTTCGTGGTCTATTGAGCACATCGTTCGGCTGCGTAAGTTCGAATCCCGCGGGGAAATATCACGTTGAGCTATTTTCCGTACCATTCTTAGGACATTGCAAACTGAATCATCATCGTCCGAAAAGAAAATTGATTTCGTGCTTTAGACGGCACGTTAAGCCGTCGATCCTGGCTACAATCTTAGTATGCGTAGTGGGTAACAGCCCAATCTTCCCATAGCTATATTTGACGACCCATTTGGTGTTGCAGTGGAGACGTCGACTGCAACACCACGGGTTCCGGGTTTGATCCCCGGACAGTACAAACATTGTGTGCATGAACATGTCTGTTTGCAATGGTCTGGGTATATTCTATGTATAATATGTATGTATTTACAAAAAAATGTACATAAGTATGTTTATCAGTTATTTTGTACCCATAATACAGGCTTCACGCTTAACTTGGGACTAGATGGCGCTGTATGAATGACATATTTATTTATTTATTTAGCTATGCTGAGTGGAAAGGCATGCGCCCTGCAGTGGGCTGTTGTATATTATGAACTGATTATGAATACAGCCGGTTTTAACGGATACTCATTTTAGATTTATGATGAACCAAAATATAATTTTATAAGTTATATATATCACCGAAAAATAATAAAAATCGCAAATTCATTAATTTCCTAGGATTTTTTAAACTTTTCACAGGATTGTACACTAGAGATAAATTGTATTATGTCATGCCTACATTTTCGTAAATTTGTTAATTTGAAACGCCTCGTGATAAATGTATATATTTAAGCATATCCATTCGTAAGATTTTAAAAGTTTTGACCAATCACAGAAGAGCGTTTAATTAAACGCTTCTTCAAAATGCGGCAAAATAATCATTCAAAATATAATTTATTAATTTGTTAATCATAAGTGTTTCGTACATTTTGGTTAGGTTAGTTTTGAACTGTGACAGGAACAACCCGCGCGCAGAGCGAACGAAGCTTGCGTGCTTCGGCAATGATATTCTGTATATGTAAAGGTAGATACGTCATCCTTGCCTCAAAAACAAACTGCCGAAGAGAGTCCAGTTTGTTTAAGTAAATGTGCGCTCATTCAAAATATGTGTATGTGTGCTGTCACTGCATTCGGAACACTTTTTCGATTGTTTTGTGAGCATATCACGAATCCATACTTTTTTAAATTATTGTGCTGCGGGCGAAGCGGCACATGTTTTTTTGAAATATACTTCTGAACAACTACGTTATTAGTAACTATTTTGGTATTGGCCACTATAAAACTTTCGTAGTTCTGTGGTAAATTTCACTATTATTAATTTTTGGGTGAATTCGATAAGTTGATCAATTTATGAAAATGTAAGTAAAATAATAACATTTATCTCTGGCGTAGAATCCTACGAAAATGTATCAATTTCCAAAGAAACTTTTCAATTTGTGGGTTCTTTTTATTTTCTGGAGACATATACATTGTTTTTTTACTTAATTATGCCTATAAAAATAATCAAAATATTTATCTAAGTAATATTTACGTGAAAATTAGAAAAGTTCGATGAATAAATGTTTGAGATGTCTAAAATTAACCAATCAATTGGGAAAAGCTTGTTCTTTTCATCGGATTATCGTGAATTACTTAGCAAAGCCAACGTTTTTACGAGCGTAAATAATCCTCCACGTGGAAAGATTATTAACCTTATATAATAACAGTAATATCTTATTACTTATTTATGAGCAGGGATCGTCAACATCACGCGTGCGTTACGTCAAGAATTCGGCAAATGTTTACTGCGAATGGCGTCACGTAGGTAGGTACCTATTGATATTGGTGTGTGATTGATTTGTCACAAGAACTTGATCTAACGATCACCGTTCTATTGAATCAACCAATATCTAGCCAGAATACCGTCTCACTACTGGGCATAGGGACACAGCATGGCGAGGAGATAAGACTATACCTCAACACGCGGCCTCAATATGGAATGATATCAAAGACTGGAGATGGTATTTTATATTATCTGTTTCTATTACGACTGTACTAATATAAATGCCGGAGTACTAGATATTAGTTATCGCTTGGTTGCATTTGGTACTCAGTATATTCTTACAATTTTCTAATTTGTAATATCCACTGACATTCACATAGTGCCATCTATCCCCTGACTCAGCATTTTCCTGTAATATGGATACTAAACAACTGCTAAACATACTCATACACTTTTTTGTAAAACACCCAGATCAATACAAACAGACATGTTAATGCACACAATTTTTTACTATTCATTTTTATCATTTATTTGTAAAGCACGGTGAATAAACGCTCTCTCCAACTATATTACGATTATAGTCTTTACCATGGCTCTGGAAAGTGTGATGGGTTGCATTACAGCATAATCTGGTTGCCAGCTACGTGTGTGAGAAGGCTTCTCATATGTGTGTATGGGACTTTATAGGCTGATAGATCAAACATTACATTGTTAAGGAATATAAATATTTGCACTTAATAAAATGGAGATGGCAAAAATTTGTCAAAGAAAAATTTCAAGCTTAGTAAATACATCATCAGTTCAATGTTTGCCTTACCTTTTTATAAGTTTTCTGCAGTGAATCCCTTGTAAAGCAAACGCAAACGCGATGTTTGCCTCTTCAATATTTCAAACGTAAATTGGATCTCCTTTAACTTGCTTTCGTATAACTATACGAAATGCGTTAGTCTCTGACAAACTTGTCAGAGACTAACGCAATCTCGAACGGGAAACAAAACACCCGCGGGTAATCAATGCAATCTATTTGTTCGTTCTATCTCCAATCGATTACGTGAAACCACTAAGTTTGGAAGTGCTCACATAATCCATTGGAGATAATTACAACAAAAGTGTATCAGGATTCGGCAGTTTTTGTTTGGAAAACAACAAATATAAAGAAATTCAGCACGCTGTCAACACAGCCGAGAAAAAAAAACTGAAAAGAACATGGTTTGCATCTCTCTTCAACCTATCGTAGTGCCGCCTAGCCCAACTGAATCCTCTTACTAGCCTCCCTCTCGAAGGTATGCCGGCCAAGTTGGATGGTTTGGCCCAGGTAGATATACTCCTGTACAACCTCGAGACGGACGCCATCGACGCATATCGGTTGTGGCATGACACGATTGTTGACCTTGCCTAGTAAAAAATGTTTATTTATTTACAAATATTTATTTATTTATACACAAATAAATAAAATTTACTACGCAGACCATTCTTTTCAGATGTAAAAACCGATTCCATTACATATTTCTAGTTTAAAAGATTAAAATCAATATACCAAAAATATCAGAAAGCTATTGACATGGACAGCTGCTGTCATTTCGGGGCACATATTTTATGTATTACTAGCTTTTGCGTGCGACTTCGTTCGCGTGGAATAGTTACTTTGGCCTAACGCTCTCTTTAACCCGCTACTTCGTTTATATAGGTTAGTTAAAACTGCGATATCTCATAAGATATTCATTTAAATTGATGATGTAAAGGGCTATTTTGTTTAAAATGAAATACTTGTGATAAATAATGTATTTATTTGGATAAGGATTGATATCATATGTATGAAAATAGCTTCGCAAAATGATGCATTCTTTAGAAAAAAAAATAGCAAAAGATATGTTATAGTGAGCTTACCTTAAAATATAGACATATGCTTTCGCGGAGTTTTTTGTAGACCTTTGAAATGGTAACAATACTCTCATACATGACTTTAACTTTAAACTTTAGGTATTTAAGCTTGCCGAATGATACTTACACTCCTACACAAACAATTAAATGCGGTTTTTTTTAAAGTTGATCATTTAAATTAAAATCAAATCAAAATATTTCTTTTCAATTAAGGTTCATAAAGAACTTATGAATGTCATATTTGATTCTAATGAATGAGTTTACTCTTATAATCGTACTACTTTAAAGTATCAATGAATTATTTTAATTATGCTTACCGTAATTTAAAGGGTTCTTAATCTCAGAACATTTGTTCGATGTAGCATTCAAATGCTAGTTTTCCGTTTCGCTGGTTCATGGATATTATTTCTGGAGCGAGAACGGGGGAAGCTCACTGATCAGAATATCTCTGAGTTATTGTGCTCCATTGTACCGATCAATGGCTAATATACGGGATTTACTATTACCAGGGTACCCAAATGGTATGACATAAATATTCATGTCATAATATACACTAAAATTGGAATAATACTGGCATTATCAAGAATGGTTCATTGACATTTTCGAAGTAGCTACATTGATTGCATTTCGACATTACATTTAGTTTGTGTCTGAAAGCGACCCAGGTTTTTTAACATTGTCATAGTAAAACAATGTGTTTTTTTTTAAAAGAATACAGATATTAATTATTTAGATACGGCGTGCCCTCATTTTTCCACAGTTTTTATTTCTTTTGGTTTTCAGCTTGCAAGTATTATGACTACAAACAAACAATCATATTACGACTCTTTTTCAAAATTGGTGTGTTTGTCCACGGAACTTTTGTTGATTAAGATTTGTACTTAGTCGTTAACATTTTCAGCCGTCGTCATGTCCACTCATTATCAGCTCATTAAACGTCCCCACCGAGGGGCACGAGCCTACCCGTATAGGTGATTAGGTCGTAGTCGTCCACGCGGGCCCAGTGCGGATTGGAATGCGAATCGTCATGTCCAATAACAAATAATTCTAATAATACAGCTAATATCAATTGAATAACATCTACTATTTTGATATTCAATGTTTTTTTTTGTGTCTTTTTTGTTATTGGTAATAAATTTTATATTTGCTTAATAAATATCTGTCAATTAAAATGGATGTTATAGAAGAGCGGTTTCTCCTAAAACTAGTAACTACATTTTACTTACAAGGAGACTCCAAACCCTGTACTGGATTTATTAAAAACCTAGTTGCCAAATTGTATTTTTATTTTAATGTCATGGCATAAGCCGTGCACAACTCAAATATTTTAATCTCCTAAAACCATACAATGTTTCAAAAACTCCCAGTTAGATTGAAGTAGCGCTAACCCAACTGAGTCCGTCAGTCCCACATCAAATACCGAGCCGAAACTCATGTAAAATGTACCACTTCACTTTCCATCTTATTAATAAACTGTTTCGCTTGTTTCAGGTGTACAGATAGCGTATTTTGCAATTATAGGAACACAGATGTTCATGATTGTACTAAGTATATTCCTGTTCTACGGGATTTATAAAGTGAGTATGTAGTTTAATTTATTCCATAATTTTTCATTAGAACTATAATATTTATAAAACATGCTTATTTAGTTTTTAAAAATATAAATAAATAATCTTGACGTACGAACTTTGCTAATATGGAATGACCTACCAGCAACGGTACTTCCTGACGTAAATGACACAGGAGTCAGGAACCTTTAAAAAAAGAGCATATTCCTTCCGAAAATGCAAGCAACGCACCGGTGGCACTTCTGTTGTCACCATTGTCATTGGGCGGAGGTGTACTTTCCATCAGGTGTCTCTCTTAGGTGCTAAACCACAAAATCTTGCCGAATTGCCTTTTCACCAGTTTAAATTAAAGATTAAAAAAACCCTCATGAAAAAAGGTTACTATACAATAGAAGAATATTTATCGGATAAAGATGTGTGGTCTTGCACTTAGTGTTCCAGTTACAAAATCTTTGTAATAAATTATTGTAAAGCTATTTGTAGGTAAATGACAAAACTGTAACCACTGATATAAAAAGATTAAAAGAGTAACTCGAGTTTCTTGCCGGCTCTTCTCGAAGATCCTACTTATTCCGAACCGGTGGTAGAGTCACAAAAAATATGATAATAATAACAATTGACGATTCAAAAGTATCTGTAACAGATTTATCTGAATAAAGATTTTTTCTTTCTTTCTTTCTTTTTTAAAACAAATAATAATTTAAAAAAACACCAAAGCGCATAGCTAAGTGAAAAAAAATCTTGAAGAAAATAATTTTCATTAATACTTATGTGATAGGTGTCACATCGCTGTTAAATTCATATAATCTGCTCTTTAAGTCCTGGGATCTTAAATGGATAAGTTATCCTATCTCACATATATCATATTAAACATATAATTATTAAACTGATTGCTTCTACAAGTATAATACTTTAATGAGAGTTTTTGGAATTCTATGAATGACACAAATGTAAATATGCTACAATTTATACAGCGTTTTTTTCATGTCGAATAGTCGTTCTCATATTTAGCTAAAATTGTATAGAAATAATCTGAATTATATTCTCATCTAAGTTACAATAAACATCTAAGCGATCTCCTAAAAATACAGTATAAAATTGAGTCTTACCAAGAAAAAATATAAAAGTCATTCGCCGAGTCACACAATCAAGCGTATGCTTAGAAATTGAAAGAATTCATTGAGTGCGATCGTGCAAATTCACATTTATATCGGAACCAAAAGCACATCCGACGACAAGAACACATTCGCGTTCTTATCTCCAACGCCACAAGGATCAGCATGGGTTGAATGGTGTAATAAGGGTGGTCTATCTCCGAAGTGGCGTCCCTTTTACGGTGGCAATACTTTGGGTCTGGAATTCAGCAGGAACGAATGTGTAAAGTGGGTGAAGGTCGGCACTCTTATCGGTCGACGATTGCGGGCTTCGAGTCGACGCTTTAATATTAGTACGGTCCAAGTTGACATACCTCTCGAGTGATGCGAACACTAATTTAGGTTGTTGGAATCACGATCTCATATCTGAATTCGGCCAGATTGATGTTTATTTAGGTAAAGTATTCGTTCATAAAGTTACTTGAGAGCATTTGGGTATACTTTAATAAATGCAATTGGAAGTCTTGAAGATGTTACCAGTGAGAAGGTACTCGTATTAGGCGAGATTTCAAAAGCATTTTATATAAAAGTTGTTGAAGAATATGTTATACTTATGGAGCAGAAATTAAACTTCTTTTTGCCACTAACAAAAAACATCTGAGTCTATAAAATAAAACAAATATTTGGCGGACCTTTTTGTTTTTTACTAAACTTAAACATAACGTCGTTATTCAATAGACATGGAAATCAGGAACTTGAGTAAAATTTCAACTACTGGATAAATACAACAATAATGATTGCATTATAGAAGTATTTTGGATAATAAGCCGTCACACCAATGCCGCCAATATATGATTACCCCAAAATTGTACAACAACTTCTCTCACATCCCAACCTAGTACGCACTTTCTCGCTTATTCAATATGCAAATTCCTACTGCTAATTATTCACCATTAATTTAGGTTGTACAATCATTGCCTTTGTAAACTTCTCCCGACGACTTTAATCGTAGTGGGGATATGGCCAGTATCTAGCACGCAGGTCTACTGCTTGTTAACGGATGGCCATTTGTTGTACAGTATACCTTATTCAATCAGTACGCTGTGACAAATTACGTCCAGCTTTGCCGCCTTTAAAAGCGATACGCTAGAAGCTACCTATTGACGATAAAATTTGCCACTTTGAAAACGGTGNTTCAATAAACAGTCAATTGTAGGCTTGATTAAGGTAAAACGGTCAAGTCCCACAACATTTACCATAATAATAAAGTAATCGCAGTAAGGAACCTTAGACTTGGCACGTCTTTGTCTTGATTTCATTACTTTTTAGAGATAATCAAGCAGCTCCATCGAGACTTGGCTCGATTTTTTACAGAATGTTTTGGTGGGATATTTATTTTACTTTCATGTCAAGGTACAAACAAACAATCACAAGCCCGATCGAATATTAAATTTGATTATAATACTCTGAAGTCCAAACTCTAAGACCTTAAGTTTCTGAATTGAAGCACAATCTTAGTGTTCCAAATTTAAATTGTATTTTTGTTGCAGGAAAATATTGCTTTTCTGGTCCCGTGGGTGGTGGGATGCATGACATTCATGGCGTTAGAAGCAATGGCCGTGGTGTACTCAAATATACTTAGAGATCATGTAAACAAGGTTGGTTATTGTAGATACAAATAATTTGTAAGGTTCTAATTTCAATCTCTGAATAAAGAGAAAAAAAACGTAACACCGTACGTAAGATATTGCGAAGTGTTTGTTTTCATTTATCTCCAATCCACTTACATATGGACCCGTAATTCTTCTTGCAAAAATTTGCAATGAATTGTGTAATCTTTATGTTTAAAAGATCTTTACCTACTTTGTTATTTAAAACCCAAGACGTTAAAACCTTTATCCATTTTACTTTCATCCAGCTGAATAAAAGTAGCAAACGCTCTATGAGAAGTATGCTAGCATCTTTACCAAATTAAGCGATACGCTATAATTCTCTCGTAGAGTTATAACAACAGAAGTTTTTTTCTGTCGTAACAATTCAATTACGTGTAGAATAAATGAAAAGATTTTTAAATAAATCATATTTTGTATATAAAATGCTGCCTGGTAACGATAATTCTTAAAGATTATTAGGAACGAATTAAACACAAGTGGAATGTTTTTCAGGTAATTATATATCATCAACAAAATTAATTTGTGTTCTTACATAAACGTTCTTTCTTACTCCAGAAGATATTTCCTGTTGTGAAAGAATTTAATAACGCGCAATTTATTTTGTTTAAATTCTTAGTAAATTAAAATACTGTATCTTAATTTGAAAGAGGGCTTACTGGTGGACTTATTAAAAGAATGGCCCTCTTCAAACACAAGAGTCAAGGAAATTTAACAAGTGAATTCAATGATTTGATGGCGACATCAAGAGCAGTGTGATGGTGACAACGCCAAGACAATACGACGCACTCGTCAAAGTAACAATGAACCGAGTATATGTCAAGTCTAGTACAAAGCCCTTCCAGTTACGGTACTGGCAAATTGCCGATTACAACCTCACATTGTTTGCTGCAAGTAGGTCCATATTTGGCTAACATTATCTTTGCAACAATTTAATGCATGCTCTATTGGAACCACATAGGGTAACCTTTCCAATAAAGGTTGTATAAGACGAGCAAATGTCAATCTTCGCCAAGATTTAAAGCTGTACCAAATGTTACCTTAGATATTTCAAATTTCTTTAAAGAATTCCTGCGGTCGTAGAGCACGCAGTACCACGCGAGAACTATTGCACTCGAGATATATAGCGGCACTCCATTTTATTATGACCTTAGAATATTTTACAATCCACTCTTGAAACCGTCGAGGTTTTGTCAGCGACTGAACCTTTTAGACGGTTTTATAGAAATATTTAAACAACATTCTCTGTTATGACAGCGTCCGAATACAAACCAATAAATATCAGTCCCCAGAGTGAGGGAATGAATGAAGTAAATATATAAAAGAGATTTGTATGAAAGGTCGAAGCATTAATATTGTCCCGAACGTTACAGGGAAACGTTAGATGATAATATTTTCGGATATTTTCTTAACATTAGATTGATATCTTTTGTGTCGACGACGATATTACTTTTGTGTTCAACGGAAGGAATGATCTACGAAAGCCGTGAAAACCAGTCCGTTAATGCATGTAACTTGATATTAGGGGTTCCACATTGACGGGCTACAAAATATACGTAAAGCAAAGAGTGTAAATGGACTTCACAGCCTGTTACAAACTATATCAACCCTTTGAGCCTTTTTGCTGGATACTGAGGTTGTTTTTCCCTGTGACGCCTATATATAAATGCTTTACAGCATTAAAACAATCGATTACTCTATTGTGTCTGGTTACACCTGACTTTTCACCTCGAAAGTGGTGATTTTGGCCACTACTTGATTTTTCATCTTCTTATCGAGTTGATATGTTTCCACAAGTTAAATATGATAATTCAACCAATATTGAACCACTGTAATCCCCCATTCATTCGCAATCCAGAGGTCCCGGAAACCGCACGAAGATGGTCATTTCATGCAATACAGTAGGTGTTCCAATGTCTAAGGAGTACCACAGTCATACAGACTGCTTCTGAAACATTCCCATCTTACCGGTTTTACGGCACCGGCCAACACCTGCCCGCAGCCTATTCATATTTTCCAGACCACCAATGGAAGATCACTGCTCGGAGGCAGGTCGAACAAAAAATAGGAGTGACAAAATTATACTTCTTAATGCGAGCTTAGCCACTGGCGAAAACTAGATAAAATAAACTTTTAGAACCTACAAATAAAATATTAACACTTGAAACGCCATGATGGTCACCGGTGTCCAACAAACATTCTTATTTCTTTATTCAGAAATGTATAAACATTTCTAATATGTCTGATTTCTTGGCAGTCAAAGAAGGCATTCTCTTTATTATTATTTTTCTTAATGCATTTAACACATATTTGTCAAAATATAACGAAATCTACACTGAAATTTCACAAACAAAGCAAAATTGAATCAATTATTTGCAAACGTATCCAGCGAGTATACGAGTAAGCTTTTACCCAGAATAATTATTATATATCTAAGGTTATGTATTCTTGGAATTCCAATTGAGTCACGGTTCAATGAATACAGACATCATTATTTTGATTTAATTATTGTATGGGTTCAAAAGTATAGCATTTCATTTAACATTTGCCTTCGAATATTTTAGACATTTTGTATAATTATAATGACTCTATGTATATATAAAGGTCATGCCATCATAATAATGTCTATCTTTTAGATATTCTTTAACAACATTAGAAATCCAACCCCAATTTGGATTTAGAACAGTTTTCTTAATTTAGTAGTGTACAAAATTTGGTACTTGGTATTTGGTGAAAGTGAGGATGGCACGGACGCGCTGAATAAAGTAGTAAGAGTATAATTAAATATCGCATTGCTCAATACAATAACCTGATGGCAAGTGATACGTCTGACCATGACAGAGCGGCATTGAAGGAAACCAACAACTGATAGACAGTTATTATTCTCCGTCACCTGAGACAACAGATTTTAGGTCTCTTATACTCTGTAATTTTATTAGCTACATTGCCCTCATCTCGAACACAAAAGTGTATAACACTCCTGATTCAAGGTACTACAGTACGGCATGGTACTATCTATAAAATTTTACATTTATTTTTGTTGTGAAAACGTTTATAATAATTCTATATGAATTAGGTTCTCATAATAAAAGGTCGTATATATGTCAATGATTCAAAATTCACACTGTATACACGGAACAGGGGCGTCAAAAAATTCTTAAGCCGTACCTTACGTAATTTACGAATGACCCCCTTTGCTTTTTTATTAAAATTAAAATTATGCACTGTACTGAGATAATTCTCTGTTTTATAAGTGTGTTCACAGTAATAATTACTCATACCCTGAGTCCACAGCACCAAAGTCGTATAATACGTGTGCAAATTTGGCAATAAATTTGGATTCTAGAAGACTGGTCGCACTAAAAGGCCGGGCGGCATAATTTAGTATCTAACTTACAAGCCTTGATATTTTGATACCGCAAACCAGATTGGGTAAATTTCAAATAAAGTTTGGAGCGTTAAGACCTTTCTTTGTGGTTGAATAAAATGTTGAAACTCTTCTTAACTTAACCAGTCAAAAAACTCAGTGACGTAGAAATACTAAATATAATTCCTAAAATCTTATACTTCAAAGTGACAAATATAGTGAGAGTCCGAACGATGATCTTACTTTGACACCAATTATGTAATGCAGTTTTCTGATTTGCAGTTTGAAACGTAAATAAATAATATAAATGAGTGTTAATTCATTTATATACATGGATGGTATATTAAAAGTAGTAAATTATCTATGATATTAGTATACAATTTTATTTTGGTAATGTCAGGTAAAGTGTAGATCTTAGGTATATTAATATTAAATAAAAGGCAATAATAACTCCTCTTAAAAATCACAAGGCAGCCGATCCCAATTAATAGTATCATGAAATCACAAGCGTGTTTATAAATTCATTAAGCACTCAATAAAATCTATTCTTTAAGGTTTAAGGTTCATCTACCTCTACTAAGAGCGTTTAGTTTTTCCACATTAAGTTTCTAAGATCCACCGGGTTTTGGTGATTTATAAAGAAAATAAATCACTTACGAACCATTACACCCTCTAAGGGGAGTTGCTTAATTCCCTTCAAGGTGCAACCTCGGATATCCCTTCTCATTATAACAGATCGTAATGAGGTAACAGCGCCTGAATATAATAAAAACTGTTCACCAAAATAAAGAACCTTACATTCATTCACAGTTGAAGATTAAGTATAGGTACGTGAGAAAACAAACTAGCAGATAACAAATGATGATAATGGTAGGGCATATCCGAACTATTTATGCTAAACACATAGACCTGTAGGTTTGTTAATTGTTAGGGCAATAACAAAGATTACAGCTTTTGTCATAATTATACCTTCAGAATAAACCACTTGACGAATGGCAGTGGCCTTAGGCACGAAAGTGTGTTGTTTTCTTGTCGAATAAATAATGATTCTAATTCAGATTGTGCCCGATGATTTATTAATTGAAGGTTATTTGTTTTGGAATAGATTGCAGTGTCGTGTTTACACCTACATCGACATCTGTTTTTTGAAAAATGTTTGACAGTCTGTGAAGAAAAACACGAACCTGAATAAATAAGGTTTTGTTATTGAAATACTTTGAATTAAGGATTTAATGATAGAAATAACATTTAATAATAAGGATAATACATGATGAAATAAACTTTCTAGTGAAGTTCGATCAGTATTTTAGGAGTCCCAATATTAA
This sequence comes from Leucinodes orbonalis, assembly GCA_019425675.1. Taxonomy (NCBI): domain Eukaryota; kingdom Metazoa; phylum Arthropoda; class Insecta; order Lepidoptera; family Crambidae; genus Leucinodes; species Leucinodes orbonalis. Next base: position 171,320 of record PQWD01000322.1, on the reverse strand, counting down.
AAAAAAATTGAAATATATTTATATTAACTTCACATCTATGCCTTCGAGTAAAATGACGAATCAATTATAAGATTGTTGCATCGGCCAGAATGCGTATTTTTTTCAAAGATAGCGAAGGCCAAGTAAAACGATGGAAGTGGATGTTCAGGTGTAGCCTGCTACAACAATTCACAATAAAAAAAAATGTTGCTTCGGTGCCACATTGGCGTGTACTGGAGCCTTCCGATCTGGAAGGTGCAGGTTCAAACCCCACCACGTACCAATACATATTGGAATTTTTTAAGTTCAAACCCCACCACGTACCAATATATATTGGAATTTTTAAGATCATATGTACATTTGTTGATGCTTTCACAGTGAAGGAAAATATCGTGAGAAAACCTGCGCATGCCTACGAAGAAATTCAAAGGTTATGCGTGAAGTCGGCCAATCCGAACTAGAGTCGCGGACGACTACGGCCTATACACTATTTACGCGTAGGCTCGTGCTCCTCTGTAGGGACGTTTAATGAGCAGATGATGATAAATGTCCCCGTTACTCGAAGCTAGCCTACTTTTTTTTTAACAACGGTTTTCCCAAGCTTGGGTCAGCTAGTGTTCAGTATTTTATTGTCTTGCAAAGGTAATTGATAAAATAACGATACCACAACAATTGTGGTCTGAAATCACAGAGTACGTTGAACAGTCTTGGCGGTTTAATCAAAACCACATGATTGGAATAAAAGCCGTTTAGAAACTTAAACTTCAGAATTAGTTAATTGCAACTACGATGATAACGTATGTCAACATACTGACTAAAGCCAAACATGCTTTACCATTTATTCATTATGAACGGCCCAGTTCATTTGTATTTTACGAATCCAATAAAATTCATATTCGTCCTACAGCTCAATAAAGCAGTTTTAAAGGTCAAGTCCTTTTAATACTTAAATCACTGTTTAATTGCTCGGTAACAGCTGAGAGCATTTATAAACCAGAGTATTCACACAAATTACAACTTAATCTTGAGAGATGGGCAAAATTTGTACTCGGCTGTACAATTATAGCCGTTGTTTGTAGTGTGTTTATTACGTTTGTAATTACTTACATTCGTGTTATTTGTTACAATTGTCGTAATCTAAATTAATTTCACTAGATTGTATCAATTTTTTTTGTACATTGTATTGAAAGACGCGTATGAAAAAGACGTCTGAAAATTTTATATTATTACAATCAATCAACCAAAATATACTTACTGTCGGTAACAGATTTATTATAAGGACTTACAAGGGATGGTATTTCAATCACTAAGTTGACACGAAGCCAAAAAGAAATGAAAATTAATGTTTTTTCATTTCTTTTTGGCTAAATAAATGTCTTCTAACATTCACACAGCGTCATCTAGACCCAGCCTTATTACTTTTATATGGGTACTAAACAACGGATAAACATACTTATGTACATTTTCTTTTTGCAAATACATACATATTATACAAAGAAAATACCTATAACAATACCAACAGATGCGTTTATGCACACAAATGTTTGTACTGACCGGGGATCGTACCCGGAACCCTTGGTATAAGAACCGACGTCTTAACCACTTACACCACATGGGTCGTCGAAATATTTAATAAGCATAAAGCATTGTGTGCATGCAGGCGTGCGTGTGTGTATGGGTGTGTATAAATCAACAATTAGTCATTCTTAGGGGAACTTGACGCGATAGTAATGCTTAGATAACCTATGGTTCAATGGTGTGGACTGTTGCCTTCCTACAGTTACTGGGAGGGCGCAGGTTCAAACCCTGCCACATACCAACATGTTTTTGAAATTACATGTACGTTCACCGACGCTCTTACGGTAAAGGAAAACATCGTGAGGAAACCTGCGCACGCCTGCGTGTTGTGCATGAAGTCGGCCAATTCGCACTGGGCCTGCGTGGACTACTAAGGTCTATACACCCACGTACGGGTAGGCTCGCACCCCTCGGTGGGGACGTTTAATGAGCTGATGGTAAACCTACATGTCTCACCATAGAAAAACAGCTTATTAAACTAAAAGCAAAACTGCTTTTGTAAATTATAGGTAAAATACAATTCACCGAACAAGTGCTAATCATTGTGTGCGGTCGAACGACGATATACAAACAATAATTGATATTCAAAAACAATCCGTGTCAATATTTTTCGAAACAATATTGACTTTGGCTTATTCCATGGGTGGTTTGTTAGATGCCTTTCTCTTGTTGTTACAATTGTTTGTATTGGCATTTAGTTTAAGCACCATTATTTTTTAGCTTTCAGTTAATAAAAATGTATCCTTTACTTAAAACCAGTTATTTAGCTGCTAATTCTATTTCAACAATAAACAAATAAAATCTGCTAATAAGTGTTATTCATTTGAATGTCCTTCATATTTATTTATACTATATATTTTACTATCAACCTGTATTTATTAAAATGTAGTTAAATTTAAGCATAATCGTAAAAACTTAATCCTCGCGTTTAAGTCGAGTTTAGGCAGATTCCATTTTAATACCTTTAACTGATTCACAATTAGTGTTTTGTAGAATATATTATCAGAGATGATTGGATTTTTATTAGTAACTAGACGAAGAGCTTAAGTTATTTAAGCTCTTCGTCTCATTTTATTTAATAAACATATGAATGCATCCCGGCGTTGCGTAGCAATGCAGCAGAGCTCCAATATTATTTCATTACACTACTAGGCTAGGCCAACCCGAACTGCACTCGTTGTTGAAGCGTTTTGGACTATTCATCGTTAGCTCATTATAAACAAATCTCACTGAGATTTGTTTAATTGTCTTTAAAAGGGCAACTGACAACTACACTGACTTAGTTTCTCACGTTAGCACTACTGGCACAAGAATACGATCGATTCAGTTCATGTCCTTGAAACTTTAAGAACCCAACAAATACTCGTGAAAGTTACGTAGTGTAGGTACACGTCTGAAAATCTGTTAATATAACAGTTATATAATATATAGTTGTTAGTAACTAAACTAAATGATCCGAGTTATCTTAATTAAGATTATAGTTACCGGTATAAGCATTTAGGATAAGACTTACAGTCATTCAGGCAAGGCGAGATATGGAGTTCTTGGATAACCCCATCAACACCTAATAATTCCAATTGAATACTAATTCCTGGCTTATTGTAATGCAGGAATGAGGTTGTTCATTAAAAAAAATTACATACACTTACGTAACTTTATATGGTATTCAGTATTCAACATATACTAGGATTGGTATATAAATATTTATTTTTAAGGTATCATTCAAAGTCAAAATCAATTTATGCATTTAAGTTTTATTAGCACTCAAGAAGTCAAAATACAAAAAACATCGTTAAGTAACATTAAAAACAAAATATAAATACATAACATTTTAAACAATTATTATACTCCTTATTTCGATTCTGCAAGAGTTGTTTATAATATGGGTCAAGGCGTCCCTAATTTTTTATTTGTTTGCTGCTTTTATTTTATAAATTTCAGTATTAATTTTTCATGCCCGCCAAAAGTTTGAAGAACGGTAATTGGAAAAGCCAGATTCAATCCCAAGACAGCTGTCAAGGAACACTTAATATTATTTATAAACCTCAATTGGATAGGGCTATTCAGGAAAGTTCAATTAACGTGCCTTTTATACTGTGATAACGGGAAAAGTATTGGATAAAATGTTTCCTAATATTTTATTAAATAATTTTTCAAATTCACCCAAAAGATGAACGTAGGGTCGAGCCATAAATATTAAATCGCGAAAAAGTCCACTTACTTAGAAGAGATAAACATTATTTATATACGAGCTCTTTTCCTGAATACTTCCTTATTCAAAATTATTCAAACCAATATAGAATATTTTAAAAGTTTATTTAACACGCTAACCTACATTTAAAGTAACAAATGCGTAAAAAACATACCTTAATTCAATCAATTACTAATATTCTCATCTGGGGCTCGTAAGTTCGAATCCTACGAGGAGACCGCAAAGTGAAAGTCACTTTATGGGATGTTTCCCAGTTGGGTTTGAACATTGCAAGTTGATCACCTCACTGTCTGAAAATAAAGATGATTTCTTGCTTCGAACCGTACGTTAAGCAATCAGTCCTTAATAGCTATGCGACTATCTAAGTATGGTATCGTAATCATCAGCTCATTTATACGTCCCCACCGAGGGCCACGAGCCTACCCATAAAGAGTGCATATGTCTTAGTCGTCCACGCGGGCCCACAGGGGATTGAGTGACTTCACGCACAACCTTGAATTTCTCGTAGACGTGCGCAGATTTCCTTACGATGCTTTCATTCACCGTAAGAGCGTCGGATAAACGTACATTCAGGCTAATGATCATGAGGATTTATGGGTTTTTATTAAACTGTCTGTTTTATGACGTTACGTACTCGAGTACATAAGAAGCGCTGAACAACTTGTATTTAAAGTTTCTAACACATTTTATCTTTGTTACAGCAATTTGACGCTATGTGTAAAGCTGAAATATCCTTCTTAGTACCAAGATTACTTCTTAATGTAAGTATTATGTCCCAACAATTTTTTAATCTTTCATCTCGTATTTTAGAACCTAAACCAGGAGTCAAAAGTCATACTTTTTGTATATCATTCTTGCCCAGAGTATCTTGCTCATTATGAGAGTAAAGACTTAATAAACTGAGCCTAACGACTTCAGAATTCGTACAAGTTAAAATTATTACAATAATAAGCCTTTTCAAATCAGCTTATTTAAATTTTACATTAAATTAGAACAAAGCATTAAATAAATAAAAAATCGTATTTAAATTTAAGTATTTTTTTGATACAGTGCCTCTGCATATACTGCGTACTCCGTTTATACCATCTTCTGCGAGCTGGAGTGACGTGGAAGGGCGCCGCCCCGATCGAGCTGTGACTACTGCCCGCCCAGGCAGCTCCGGCGAACCGGGGTCAGCCGACAGCACCGTGCGAGTCCACTCTGCTACTGGGTGGTGCTGAGAGCGACACAGACGCGAGTTTACACTCTCTATGACGTCATCTGTACTAGCATTATGTACCCAGATTAAAGTTATCCTGCGATGGGTGTCAAATAAAAACACCTGTCTAACTTTCTGTGAATTTTTAAAACAAAAACATGTTTTTTTCTGATTCTAGAAAAGGATCGTCGTGACGTTTTACTAAAAATCGCAATAGCATTCTATTTCAGTGATATTTTATATGTTTTCGTCTTCTTTTATAATTTATTTGTCTTAGTTATTTCAGTAGATCAGACTTAGAATTTCGTTCTAGGCATTGGTATTCTTCGATGCAACTTTAAGGTAAGCAGTGAACATAAAATTGGAAACATATTTTATTACATGTCAGTAAATTCATAACCGAAATAACATCGTTGTGAAAACCTACTGAAAGCAATTTTCCTGTTATAAGTCTACTATATAAATAAGTTGAACTGTATTACTAGTTAAAACTTGTTTGCAATAATCGGCTTTCCCGACCGAAACCCAATAAATAAATAAAAAATGGTTGCTGCATTCGTGTTTTAAGTTTATTTTACGTGTTATAAATATGTTCCTTTAGCTTTAAAAGATTTTTCAAATTGTATTGCATGAAAACTAATGTTTATGCTATACATTTATGACATAACTATCCCCTAACCTGTCCCTCGCACTTCGCATATTCAAAAAACTAATTCTACTTAACCAATATGAAAGTAAAAAACCAAAAGAGATATTAACGATAACGTAATGATATTCGAACGAGGAAACCCGTTCAAATGTCACCCAAATATTGACAAAAATGATGTTGGTGTCCGACAATAAAAAGTATGCCACTTTTCGTAATGATTTTCATTTAGTTTTCAGCTTTACGATTTTGTTCTTTCATTGTTTTGCGTAAGGTCGAAGTTATATTGAATCGTATGTTACCAATTGTTAATGTCGTGTTCTATCAAACTGTGATTATTGTTAACACCCAAACTCGTGGCAAGTTTTTGTTACACTAATGTTCATTTGAAATGCCCAAAAGCATTAGTTATGTAACGACTTATGCTTCGATGATTTTCGTGAACTACCATGCCACTTTGTCGGCCATGGTGTAGATACAATGGAAAGATATCAAATCAATGTTCGTTCAATAAATACGAACGGAATAATGGTATTATTTAATAAACATAATATATAATTATTATTTTTTAAATATAATCATAATATAATTTACTAATATCTTGCCGAAAAGGTGAGAGGCGTCTTGTAAGCTACTTTTATACCCATCAGAGCTAACCTATTTGAAAGTCAATACGTCTTATATATAAAACTCAAGATAATACCAAATACCAGTAAAAACGCAAAATTGGCTTTAAACACGATTAAAATAGTCCAAAAGTAAAAAACCTTTACAGTTTGACATATTTTGTAAAGATTTTTTCATTATCACATGACTTATTTTATTTATTTATTTCAATTATTTTCTATACATTTATATTGGACGAATTGTCATAAATCATACATAATATTTGCATTAATTTTAATTGCAATGCCCTCCCAGGTCCTATAATAACGTTCACAGCCCAGTTATATAAATATTGGTAGATCAGAGACTTGCGATTGGTGATTCCTTTGAATAATTTGCTTAAACTCAACCTGTTAATGAACCCACTGGTAGTTCCTTCGGATACAATGTCGCTGAAATTAAGCTTCCACGTATTTAAGTAAAGAGTACAATAATTAAAAATGTTTACGTGTGTAGATAAATGCAAGTATTCGGTTAGCGAAAATATTAATTAACCTAAAAACTTATACCATCATAACATTTGGAGCATCAAAATTACCATGATTTTTAAATATGATTTCAAAATAGAACCTGACAGGTGATAATTATTATCTGTATCGTTATACCAACATCCAAATAACCACATACTAATGGCACGTATTTTGTACATTGTTGAAACTCTATATAGAGCGTAGCGATATGTACAATAATTACTTAGTCTAATATAATGCGTCATAATTATTTGATTAATTTTACATTTACGTTCATGCTCCAAATTGTTAGATGTGATCCAAGCTTGCTTGATGGAAAGCTTGTTTATACTTCAGTGACTGTAAATACAAATTTCAATGTAGAAACTAAGAAACATTGTATAAAGATAAATATAAATGTATATTCCTAAAATGCTAATAAGAAGCTTGTTTAGATTTGTAAATATTATATGTTGATAAACGAGCAGAAATGTTATTAACAATGCTCTTTTTATCGAAATAAATATTGTTTGAATGTCGCAGCCATATTGTAAATTCAATGAGCATGTTTAAACTGTTACAAAGATGTTACTGGAAAATTTTGTGCCTTATTCATTTATTTATTATAGAGTGAAACATATTTATCAGCTTCCTGTCTAGTTTTTTTAACCTGATATCGTTGATTTTATAATTAGGCTGTGATTATATTTGTTACAGAAGGATTTAATAGTTACCGATGTAATAGTAATATTATAAATGTTAAATCAAAATTATGTTACAGTAAAATTTTAATATTGTCTTAACCATCTAATAAACTGAATGTTATAATAATTTGTTTTTTTTAAACTTAATATTCAAAAATATAGAGGAGAGAAACCCATACTCGATTTAGTAATTCCCCTCCAAGATTTAGCACTTCCCTGGACAGTATTTATGTTATGAGTCAAAATAACAACTTTTACAATATAGTGTTCATACAATATAATATTTTTCTTTCATTAATCTAAATCACTCTTTCAAAATAAAATAGAGGTATTAAAAATAAATTTATCATTTTAATTGAAGTATAGAATTCTATAAAGACGTTTAAAATAATTATTAGCCTGAATTTAATTACATTCAATTAGAATGTCTAACTATAAATGAAAAAAAAAATTTTTGGCTGATGCTAGCCATACTGATAACATGAAGACGCTCTTTAAGCTATAAATATTATCTATCTTCTTTTATCAGTTAAGTCCTTATTATTTCCAATACACATAATTTCCTAAGGTAAATTGTTCTAATCAACGTTGATAGATTACATTCGGCCAACGGCTGGCTAGAATTAATGACAGCTATTTGTCACACAAATCACCCACCATAGACGGAGAGTCCTGGGAAATACAGTGTGACATTAATTACCGAAACACAGGTGGATAAAGCGACATGTCAACTCATAAAATGTAAGTACCTTCAAAATATTATGATGTAGCAAATTCTTCATATTTCAACCTATCACAATGTTAACAAAGCCCTTTTCACATGAAAAATCTTAACTAGATATTGTCAATCTCATCTCCTCGTAATCTCATCTAATCGTATCTCCAGAGATACAGTGAGGAGATGAAATTGAAATTGAAATTGAAATTGAAAAATGCTTTATTCAAATAAATCTTACAGAACTTTTGAATCGTCAAAAACAGTATATAATTTTTTATTAAATCTAATGACTCTACCACCGGTTCGGAATGCTGCATCCAACGAAAGACCCGCAAGAAACTCGTGGGTTACTCTTTTCAATACTGGTTTTACAGAGTTTGGTCAAATAACAAATTTATACAATTCAATTATATGCGTCTGCTTCCTGGAACACAATGCAGGCAGACTAGCACCACAAAATTTTGTCTGCTAAATATTCATCTACTGTGTAATATCCTTTTTTCAACAAGGTAGTTTTAATTAAAGCTTTAAACTTATGCAAGGCAAATCAACAATATTTTGTGGCACTTTATTAAAATACTTTATACAATTTCCGACAAAAGATTTCCCTACTTGTGAAGACGAAGATTCGGAACAGCAAGTTTGTTTTATTCCTAGTGTTAAATTATGATGATCACTGTTTTTTTCAAAAGTGTGATATTCTTACGTACGTACATTATATTATCAAAATATATTGCGATGCGACTGTCAATATATTTATTTCTTTAAAAAGCTCCTTCAAAGAATCCCGTGGTCTAAGATTGTATGACGAGGTTTTGATTGATGAGGCTAAGGCGACCCTCTTGCTCATCAAGCACATTGAGTTTCGATTTGAAAGGGGATTATTTGGGGATGTCTTGTCTAGGAGCCCTGTGCTGGCTGGTGGTTTCTAAAAGAACTAGACATTAATTCACACAGATAAAGACACACGCACACGAACATACAATTAGTACTACCACCAAATAGCTATATTTGTATCTATTAACTGCACGTAAAAACAGTGTTTATTGAATAACTACTCATATTTTTTATTTCCCGACTGCCGAAGGAGGGTTATATTTTTCAAGAGTATGTATTATAAGATTTTTTTTAATCCTCTCGAGTAGGGTAAAGTTGAATAGGTTTTCAAAAATAGTATGAGAGAGTGAAAACGGTTTTTCGATACACCCTTCGTCCAAGAAATATTGATATTTTTTTGTAATAGAAAACACATGGTCTCAGTTGTCTAAACTAATATCTATTAGTTAACTAAAACGCCTGAAAGCATATAATAAACCAGACTATTAAAAAAAATACTGAAAATGGAAAACAAGCTATATTGTTTCATGGTATTGTACGCGGGAGACAAATCTTCAATACCTTTCGAGACACAAATGATCCTACCTTAATAGTAAGGTATTGTTTGAAATAAAATTTATTGACATTGTTGGCCGCTGTAACTCAGGCGGCAAACAATGGTATGGAACTCCATAAAGTATATAATTTGCACTATATAATAGAGTTTGTTTTTCCATTTTCAGTGAGTACTTTTATCAGCCGAGTTTTTGGTCATTTATTAATTATATATTTTTAATTAATTTATAACTGTTCTTTTAAGAATGGGATACGGTTTTTCAATTCATTCTTTGCCATCATTTTAATATTAGATTTCACCTAATTATACCGAAACCATGGATCTAATGAGGCTGGGCTGACACGTGAATTGTCTACCGCACAGGTTGCTTCATTGGAATATCAGGTCCTCATCAATTCATAAATTGCTAAGTTAAAGCGAGAGGTTCAATGATACGATTAATAACTTAATTAAAATTCTCTTTGGGATCGTATTTTTATTGGAATTGATACGTGCCTTAATAACATGCATAAACCTCACGAGCGTAATTTTAAATACAATGTCCCTATTTGCTTTGATACTACGCAGCTTCAATTATCGCCCTGCTTCAAAGAGGTAACCTTAATTATAAACTAAGGCTTTGTAACAGAATATTATTTTGCCATGAAAATAATTAATGGCATTAAAGAGATTTCTATTTTGCCCGGACGTACATGTTTCGGATATTTCCGACATGAAGTTTGTTACTTTTTTGGGCGCTTTCATTCGATATTAGAATTCAGATTAATATTTTACTTCTTTTGCATCATACATTTCTAAATCTAGCGAAAGAAAGAAAAAAATCTTTATTCAAATAATTCTGTTACAGATACTTTTGAATCGTCAATTGTTATTATATTACATATTTATTGACTCTACCACTAGATAAGATTTAAAACTAATCTTACAAAAAAAAAATAATTAATGGAATTAAGTATTCAATAGTTATGGCAAATAACTACTGGAATTCTTAAAGAGAGTTAATCTAAAAACTTTCAAAAAGAATTGAAATAATTTCTTATTATTTATAATGATTTCTGAATAATAAAAACAAATCAATGTACTTATGTTGATTTGTCGGAAAGCTCTATACATACATGAATACCTCAATTACTTTTAAATATTATTTACTCATTAACTTTAGATAGTTATTAACCAGGTAATATATCAGACCGTCAAACCTATATAAACACCCTGAGACTATGTGAAAGTATACATACATGTAATAAAAATACCTTCGTGGTCGAGTGCTTCTTGAGCGTTGAATTAATATCCGGGCCGCTACGGGTTCGAATCCAGACCACATAATGAAATTTACATTTTACGATTATTTGCAGGTTAAAGCATCTGATACCGTGCTCCGCAGGGTACATTAAGGCGTCGTCCCGGCTGTTATAGTAACACAGTATTTTTCTTTTCAAACTAAGTATTTGTTGTTTTGTTGGTCGCAGATGACCTTCACGACTTCACCAGGTAATTGGCGAGAACACATAGCTTTCAGACTTAAAATATGATAGTGGTAGCTAACATCCACCAATGTCGGGCCTGAGAGGTGGGTTGGGCTGTCCCAATCTCCCATTGTAGGCCCCCCACACAGCTTATCTATGGGAAGATGGATCGTCACTCACCACGCTGGGCCAATGTGAAATGGTAGGTTTTAAAGGTTTAACGTGCCCTCCGAAACACTGAGCATATTGGGCATTTATACTCGTATAGCTTTTAACTTTAATCTTGTGCTATGAATTGCTAATTGAGGTAGGCGGAGAATACCCATGGGTTCCCAAAAAAGTAGCTTGAAATTTTGCACGCACCAAAGGAATTTGCTGCGAGGTTTCCTTCCCAATGTATTCCTTGGAATTCGCCTTTTAAGTTATTGCTTTGAAATCCATTAATTTGAAATGTACTTAAAAGTTTTGTTGTAATATGAGTTTCCAATCCCACGCGTTGCCTTCGCTCGTCTTTGTAATTTGATACAGTGGTTTGTTTTATCATCAGCTTAACAACTCTCAACAGTTCAAGTTGCCTTCAGGAGCACGCAGGGGCTCTAGATTATTTTATTCATATGATGGGTGACCACCCATCATATGAACGAACATTGCAAAAATGCTTGATATGCGCGATCGTCAACCGTACGCGCTAGCCGCTACGCCTCACATACATATCCTCATATTTCCTTATACCGTTCCCTATTTAAGTCTTTGAACGCCAATGGAACAATTTTCTACCGCGTCTGAATTCCTAGCGTTCAAAGGTCGGCAACTCATTCTTTAATCTGTTGGAATTAAGAATGTTCATATGATGTAGGCGTACCTATAAACAAATTCTCTACTTGTATGCCTGTAAAATTAAAAAAAATACTCGATAAAGACCTCTTCCAATGAACATAAACATTAGCCAATTGCAATGATACGTCACTTGATTGACATACGATTTGCGTTTTACGAAACACAAAGTCAAAAGTTGATCACGTAGATGGTAGCTTGAGAGATTCACTACTATATATTTTGCTTAGTGTGTTATTGATCGTACGACATTGCTGTGTTAAATAGTACAAATAAACAAGCCAAAAATTGCTGAAATCCATGTAAAATATTAATGACGATTTAAAACTATCTGTGAAAGATTAATATGAATAAAAATATTTTCCCCCTCCCATGGATATGTGGATAAGGGCTTAGTCGTCCACGCGGGCCCAGTGCAGGTTGGACGACTTCACACACAACATTCGAATCTCTTCGCAGGCGTGCCTGCCAGGAAACCTTCATGTTTCCTCACGATGTTTTCCTTCACCGTAAGAGCATCGGATAACGTACATATATTTTCAAAAATTAGTTGGTACGTGGCGGTATTTGAACCTCAGCCCTCCCGGTAGGAAGGCGACAGCCCACACCACTGAGCCACCGACGCTCTTCCGAATATCTGACCCAAAATGAGGAAGACTGTGTAGCAGGGGATTGTGATAGGCTGAAGAGTTTCCAGATCAAAAATCAGAGAAGGCATACGAGAGTATATGTAATTATTTCTACCGCCATAACCTTTTTCTGTTGCCTGAAACTAGGCATTATATTAATTAAATACACAATTTTGTGAATTCTTTGTTCTTCCCACATAATCTGAAATCAATATTCCAAAAATACCTGGAAAAATCCCTGTCGATAAAATTAAATGTTGTATAGAATATTTTATATAAAATCTCTCACAAGCAAAACTGTAGTGTGTGCTTACATTAGGATTTGCAGAATTAAAAACGTGCTCTACTCAATCATTCATACACGTGTATCATTGCACGTGTCTCGTCTGGATTGAGAAATATTGTAAAGGCACAATGTCATCTTTATTTGTTTTGTTTTCCGGAATTTAACCTCAATAACTGCACGAATCTTTCCACCACGATAGGAAATACTAAAAGGACCAGGTGGGGTCCGCAATCTCTTAAAACAGTATTATTATAATGATACATCAGCATTTTTGTGCCAGAAAAGACGAACTAATATTATTGTAACACTGTTTTCAAGGATGGCAGTTATTCTCAGATCAGCTTTGAAACCAGCTTTGAGTGTAGTCAAATTCAAATTCAAATTTTTTATTGCATGTCACATTACATATTAGGGTGGTACATATACAGGTTTCCCAGTAGGTTAATGTGACGCCCTGCAAGGGCATAGCAAATTGATGAGAGGTCTAACTAAATAGTCTCGATCAATATCGAAGATTTCTCAGACACTAAGTCAGTTATTCTTGCTGAACTTTGCCGTACTACACTTTATGATCTCCGGTGTGTCCAAGGAACTCATCGAGACGAGACACAAAACCGACCATACATTCCTGATCTTACGCTCATTGTCGAGACTTGCCATCCGAAGCACGATTTCTCTTGGGTTTCTACGGTTCGATTATGTTATTTCCATCGATACGCTAAGAAGAAGACTGTTTCCATGGTCTTGTGGGCTGAGGCCCGTATTCCGGAACGAGACTTAAGCATTGATCTTTACCTGAATAGAGTGAGGGATGTCGTCATTTATCGTATATAACGCCATCCCATTCTAACTCAATGTAAGTAAAAATCAACGTTGAGTCTCGTTCTAGAATACGGGCCTAAGAGTTGGGTTTAAATAGCTGCGTAATCTGGGTGTCGTGGGTTTGAATCCCGCGTTATGCTCGGGCCGCACTAACGGGAAATGCCATAAATTATTGCGACAATAGGCGTTAATTTAAGGTGTAGCTACTATTTAACGCATCGGTTGGGCAGTTTTAACGTGTTAAAACTTATCGCAATAACTATCGCGCCAGTGCGTATAAGACGTTAGCCGTTAGTGTGGCCCCAGCATTACAAAATTTTATCCGTGTTGTTTATGCCAATGCATTTTTTGCTTATGTTTTTTTTTCTTTTTTCATAATGGCAAACCTCTCTCTCATTGCAGTAAAGAACAGTCACGGGTTGGTAATTCACAAAATGAAATAGGGAATTATCATTTCAACTGCACCATGCTATTTCTATTTTGTCGCCATTTCACTAAGTTAAACTAAAAGCATCAAACAAACTCTTGAAAAGTTCACCGCTTAATGAGAAGTGAATTTCCTTAGTACTAAAGTTAGTAACGACTTTTATATACCCTACCTACGTACAGCAAAGTTAGTGTTGAAGAGTCCTTCAAGTTGTCAAGTGATTGCACTACCGTTTAAGGTTGCAGTTGGAAATAGCTGATGTGTTGGCAGACACCAACTCCTAACTACCCATTGTACTTACTCATGCACGTCGTGAGGCGAGTTAACAAAACGATTAAACTAACGCTTGGAAGTTGCAGTTAATTTCGGATAATACAAATAAAGTCCAAGTCTCCTTAAGTGTCACGAGTAGTGTATAAATGATTTTATAATTTTACGTATAGGTTGCCGCTTAAAGTAGTTATGAAATCGACACCATTAGATAGGTATTAAAATTTTCATTTGAATTACATAATTACATACGTATATACTTGTAACTTGTACGAATGAGCGTAAATAAATATAGGTATGTACTCATTTATTCCAAATGTAACATTTAACATTCTGTGCGGTATTTTTATAGCGATTATGTTAACTTTGGAGTCCACGGACAATGTGTCCGTGGACTCCAAAGTTATGACGAGTAAACCCCATCGTTGAATGTGCTTAAATTTATATCGCATGTGGAGCTAGGAGTAGTAACATTATTATAAGTCCCAGGAGGAACTAAAAAAATCATAGTAGGAAATCTATTTGATTAATATGAAAAACTTAAATGGCATACATTCCTAAAACACACAATAAAATACTTCAAATGTAATATCGCGATACTTTGCAAACAAATCATGATATTGACATTCAAGAAGGTAAGCCAAGCTAAAACCACGTTGAATCACAGTAATAGATGGCGTCCTCGAGTCGTCCAGTTATTATCATTTCAAATGCAATTTAAAGTTTGATGCGGCGCTTACCTGCGCGGCGTAATCATAAGGTCGCTGCGACGGACTATTAAATATTAAAGCGGCAAGCACTTCTGCTGACAGAAACCAGTTATTTTCATTGAGTTCGAACATGTTATGGTAAATGTAGCTTTTCACAGAAAATGCAATTTAATTTAATTACCTTCGCAAATCATCAGATCACCGCGCAACAACACGTCCCACACTACGCTTACCCTAAAGAGATCTTCACTCAAATACGATCCGGCTCTAGCGCTGATCCTTCGCGCAATATCGACGACCTTAGATCTCCAATTTAAATACCTAAAATTAAAATATACAAGGTCAATTTTAAAACGTGCCAGGTGCCAGTACCAGGTGGAATTTTATTTTCAATTCATTCTTTTGTTAAGATACTCAGCAGCAGCATTGATATTGACTGCGATGTTGGATCACCATTTTAACTTGAGCCTCTTTCAGGTGGAGGTGGAGAATTTTGAGGGAGACCTATGTTTGAAAGTGGACGTAGCTAATATGATGGTAATGATTATTTCTTGACTTGTAGTTGGTATTCTTTCGTAAAATCAGAAAATATTTTATTTCTTAAAGAAATAGAGTTCCCAATCCATCTCGCCAGACCAATGAGTTGAACTAGGAGCGGGTCGGCTACGTAAGTACTCGTAAGACCAAAAACCGCCGACACTTCAACATATATAAAAGGTACCATTTAGTACCGTAAATACTTATCTACATAAATATTAACAATACCAGAGCACGTAGAAATACATCATCAGCCAGTAATGTCTCGATCTTGAAATCTGCCACGGGCTACAGCAACGGTGACGGTGCCGAAGGCTCTTTTCAGTGAAATGAATTATAATCATAACAAAAGGCTGGTTTTGTGACGTATTTGGTAATGCTTTAATTCAAAAATAAATAAAAACTTATAATATATAGGTCATGCGACGCTGGTATCGGCAAGTCACTTGGTACGAAAAAAGTTACATTAATGTAATTATTAGGTTATAATAAAATATATAATTACATTTTATATAATATAAATAATTCAAAGATGGTTGAGTTCCCAATACGGATTCAGAACAAGTCGGTGCAAGTTGCAACTAAGTTATCTTTAGTAGCGACACAAGATACTGCATTAAACTTAGTTTAAGTGCCTATCTGCCGGGATCCGAGCACGCGAATAACTTTGCGATTTACACAACTTGAGCGTTTTTGAAACTAATCATATAACAGTACATTGTACATGGTATAATATTAGTTTGACTAAGTATATTGCACTAAAAACCAGAAAATTACCTTGTACGTTATTCTTATCGTGATATTTCAAAGTTACTGTGTAATGGGACCTCTTGAAATGAGATCACTCCCATATTTAAATTAATTTAGTTTTTCAAAACATTTTTTAGACAAAGCAAGTAAATTCGTATATTAGAGTTTTATTTATAATCATGTTTTGTGTAACGTGTTTGGGCTGCAACATTAGTACTTCGAAGAATTGCTCGATTTCGTATTCATGACACATGTTCCAAATCATTCGAACCTACGAAAACTTGTTAACACCTTTGTTACTTTTTTACTATTTTCTTTGAGAAAGTGAAGCGTAACAACGAACTCTCTTTATCCGCACACCTCATATGGTGAAGTTACACGAAACAATTTTTAATTTCTTCTCACGTATACCTTCAGAAGTATGGACGTAGTTCGTTTACGAAATTTCATAATAAACGATGTTGTAGGTATAACTACTAAGCTAAGCTGTGTCACACAGTCTGTGAACTGCGATTTCCTGTAAAGTTTGAGATGAGAATTCCTATCAAACTTGAAAAATCTTGATGAAAGCTTTCTTTCTCTTCAACCAATTACAGTCCACTGCTTAACATAAATCTCCTTCGTTTAGCGCTAGATAATGTTCAGCTACTATCATCTTTTAAATCATAAATGGAAAGTAATACCACAGATTAAATACCATATACTACGTTTTATTTTTTAGGCAATGTGTTTAATTTAATTTAAGAAATTGCAGTGCCGGTTTTAAGAGATTGTCCCAAGACTGTTGTTTCAAGTCTTTCAAATTGATAACCGAATTTTTACTATCGATAAATATATAAACGTTACTAGTTTTACGATTATAGCGAAGTTACATTTTATACTTAAGATACCTGACTTCTGATATCAACAGCAAAAATATATGACATCGTTTAGATTTTTATCTCATTCGCATGACAACAGCTGTGAAACTTAAAGGCCTGGATAGACGTTACCTCAATATCAAACATGACACGAGATAATAAAACTCTATCTGCTATTTATTACATCCATATTCATATTATAAATGTGAAAGTAACTCTATCTGTTTGGTACGCTTTCACGCCTAAACAGATTATGATGAAATTTGGTATATTTGTCTACCCCACTTTCCTAAAATGTGGGGTGGAAGTTTGCATGCAGCATTCAGCAATTTTTAAGGTAGAAATTCTAAATTGGTGAGCGGTATTTACCACTAACAAATTAATCATGCATTAAATATTCTCGGTAATCGGCTTGAAAGCTTTAAAAGTGGGGGAGGTGGCATTTTACATGGGATTTTTCAAAGTTTACAAGATACAAAGCTAAATTCATGTTATGGTGGGTAGTCCGATGATGAAACGCAGCAGCAGGTGTAAGATTCAACAATTCTTTGGAACACTCCTCATCATCATCATCATCATCATCATCATTACAGCCTAATTATGTCCACTGCTGAACGAAGGCCTCCCCTAATGATTTCCACGCGGACCGATCCCTTGCAGTTGACATCCATCTGCTACCCGCCACCTTAACCAGATCATCCGTCCATCTGGTTAGGGGTCGGCCTACGCTTCGCTTTCCGTTACGTGGACGCCACTCGAGAACCTTTCCGCCCCATCGGCCATCGGTTCTACGCACTATGTGCCCTGCCCACTGCCACTTCAACTTGCTAATCCTCTGGGCTATGTCGGTCACCCTAGTTCTCCTACGGATATCATCGTTTCGGATTTTATCGCGTAGGGAGACACCTAACATAGCCCTCTCCATAGCACGCTGAGCAACCTTGAGTCTATTCAAGAGGCCCTTGGTGAGCGACCACGTTTCGCTTCCGTATGTCATAACTGGCAACACACACTGGTCAAAGACCTTCGTCTTGAGACACTGAGGTATTTTGGACGAAAAGATCTGCCTTAACTTCCCGAACGCTGCCCATCCTAATTGAATTCGACGAGAAACCTCCTTCTCGAAATTGGACCTACCCATTTGGACTACCTGTCCCAGGTACACATTATATAAACCATAAAATACACAAAAACTTGCAATGTCTCTGCGTTAGGTCAAAGATTCAAAGGAGAAAGACATTGACCATCCGAGTGGTTCTACGGTCAAGAGAAAGAAAGAGATACATAGAACTATCCTTATATATCCTTTATCTTCTCCGTACTTGATGATTGGCAACGAATCGATCATTCTTCGGAGTTGCGAGTAGTCATAGGTGAAATGTCTCCTCATTTGCAGAAAAAGAAAAATCAGCAATATTACATACTTATACAGACGCCCATCCCTTAGGAAAAATAATTGTATAAACAAATCAAGCATAATTATAGTAAAAAACAACAATTTAAAGGCAATCACAACACAATTAAAGTATGCAAGCGGATTCCGCAATAATTATATTTCCAATTAACTCCCAATCAGTGTCGAATAATTGTGAAATTGTTTAACCACATCATGTATGATTCATTTGGTTGGCTGATCGGATGATATTATGAAATGTTGAATTTCCATTAAAATTATTTCTACTCCTTCATCATCATCATCTCATACTTTGTCGCTAACAAGGACACGAGCCTACCCGTAAAGGGTTTATAGGCCTTAGTCGTCCACGCAGGCCCAATTCGGTCGTATTTAATTTACCACAATTCATCATCTCTTGAAACTTATCGCAGTCCACTGCCGGATAAGTTTCCTCTATTCTGCGCCATATAACCCGGCCCCCGCTTTTACTCATCAATCTCCACCAGCGACCTTTAGTACGTCGTTCATCCATCGGGTTGGAGGGTGACGTACGCTATTATTTAATAAGAAAAGACTACCCTTCTCCCCTAATAATATGACCTATACTTACATACAGATATTGGTAACAACCTCAAACAACGCATGATTATGGTTCAATGTAGTGAAACTGCGTCTACTATATTAAAATTACTGGGGAGTATATTAAAGCATCTAAAACCCAGAATCTGGATCGACGGATGAAAATTCTGAATACAGTGAACGAGGAGTATCGATAACTCAACATTATACAAAGGCACACGTAGAATTTTTATTTCACCTTGTAATACATAGTCTTTATCATTCATAGCCACGACACTTGGCAATATGATATTCCTACTTCCTATATGAAAAACGTTTCCGCTGAAAATCAAACTGAAAGTATTGATGTGATTCTGCGACATAGACGTAGTAGTACACCTTACCTTATTTATGTGCAACGTAAGTCTCAGTTTCTAAGTTGTATACTAACCTTGTGCTGAATATGACTTAACTGATGGTTTCCCTCTTGTAAAAAAATACTTTCATGAATGAAACTACTAGAACAAGACTCAATGTATATTATATAGTTATAAGAGCATTGATTGTCTGGAAGGTCCCTTAAATTATGCCAAGCTGTGTTTGATGGAGCAAAACATAATCAAACCACGAAAACATAATTGGTTCTTACGGACCACATTTATTTTGCGACTTTAAAGATAATTATTTTTAAAACAATATAACTTAAAACAATTCTGAGCTTAATTGCAAGAGATGGTGCAAAAATTTAAAGTCATCTTATCACACTGACGACTTCGAATTTTGTATTTGTATCTATTTGCGAGTAATACAAAATCTATTTACCTCATTTAAAAAGGGATACGCTTAACAAAAGCTGCGAAACAATCTTTATCTGTCGTGAACACAACACAAGAGTCGTTTGACCGTTATCAGACAAAATCAACTGGTCGTAAAAGACGGCAGACAAACGGATTTGCACGGTCAAATTGATAACAACGACAAAGGCTGTCTTAAAGGGCGGTAATAGCCCTAGGGCTACGGCCCTTTGAAGGCTTATGTCCTTGATTTACAAACTAGGCTGCAGGGTGAGCCGTGGATAAAACCCGATTTCAGCAGCATTCGACAGCCTCTTTCTTTTAGACATCAAAGTACTTAAGTGAAACCTCGTCACGTGAGGGCTTTTGTGATGCCAGTGATGCGAACACAAACGAAGGGTCCATTACAGATTGTGTGCAGATGGATAGTTGGGTGCGAGTATTTACCTTGTATCGCACCTCCAGCTGCCTTTGTACACAAACCTAAGAATATATTGCCGAGGTTGTACATAAAGTTCTTATAAGTGATTATTTAATTTACACTTGTTTTTATACCGAAAATATTTACTAAAGTAAAAAAAATGTGTCCACATTATGACGTAGTTGCATTTAAGACATGGAACAAATTTAATGGGTGGAGAATATTCGAAATCAAATACATTTTTAATGCAGTGTGGACTAGCAAACACACATTTAAAGTCAAAATAACTATTGAAAATGGTAGCAATTAAACGGACTTATAGATTATATCTTAAGGTAGGTAGCAATACCTGTTACTCGTTCAATTTACTTGTTAAACACATTAAAAGGGGCAAACAGTGCTATTGCTAACTCGTGACGTAAAGTAAGAGTTACCCGTGTGGTGGATAGAATACTGTTCTCACCACCGTTACTCCAGCAAGAAACTTAGTAGTTATTATTTTAAAAATGTGTTTGAACAGAATTATATTATTTCTAATCAAAATCATTATATCAGATCAGATATCAGATTTTATGTTTTAAATTTTGTATTCATCATCATCATCATCATCAGCTCATTAAACGTCCCCACCGAGGGGCACGAGCCTACCCGTATAGGGTGATTAGACCTTAGTCGTCCACGTGGGCCCAGTGCGGATTGGACGACTTCACACACAACCTTCGAATCTCTTCGCAGGCGTGCATGAAGGTATCCTCACGATGTTTTTCTTCACCGTAAGAGCGTCGGATAACGTCCATATATTTTCGAAAATAAATTTTGTATTAACTTATCATATTAAAATATTGGTCAAGATATAAATCTCAATATATTATAACAGAATAAATGCTTATATAATATACTTCAACAATGTTGGTATAGACTTCAAGTGCACGTGATGGAAACTAAGGGCCATATGGGAAGGTTCTCATCAAAACACGAACCGCAGTAGCATTCAAAATAGCTACTAAATTGTTTCAGTTACGGCTTAAATGATTGTGTCCATGCAAAGAGCACATTACGTGCAATTTACTTCGCTGTAGGCTACGATGCACGGCCGCATTCGCTAATGCATTTTGGTTACATTTGCATTAAAAAACAATAAGTGCCGGTGATTCTTTACTTAACTTTTTAACGACTTTGGATTTATGAATTTGTGCTAAATACGGTCGAAAATGCATGTGATAAGAATTTTGAATATGCATTTTTTTCACTAAGTTTGTATTCTAAACATATACATTTATAAATTAAAGCTTTTTGGGGCTGACCCCAAAGATAGAAGATGCGTTTACTATTTCACAGTCCACTGGACATAGACTAAAGACATATAGATCTTGAATTCTAAACTAATAAAATATAAGATTGAATGCTGTTTTTTTTTAAAGTTAGTACACAGTTGTGATCTTTTAATTTCCCATTCATTGTACGTTCAGCTTCTCGCTGGCGCTTTGTTTAATTCTTATTGCTGTAAGCAAAACTTGCTTCTACTGAAATGGGTAACTTGTTTAACTGTCAGGTTCTGCCATTTCCTTAATTAGAGGCTCCGGTTTTGTGTGCACGATGCACCTACTCGTAGTACAGCAAACAAACACAAATAACCTTGCTCTTATTTTAAGGTAATAAGAGTTAAAGTTGTTCGTTTTTGCGAGAGTACCCGTGCAGGCGTGTTGCGAGGAGATAAGGCAACAGTAATTAAACGGTGTAATTGAAACGAGCTCACTCTTCGTGAAAAAAACATCCAGCTTGATAAGGTTTGCGGACTCCTGTGATGGTAAAAAAGTGGTTGGAATTATGTACAAAGTTTGCGGGTCAAGCAATATTTTGTCTTGTAAGAGTTGATTGCCTAAGTTTTAGGTGAATATCTTGTTACGTCTAAAACAAAAGAACGTAACCTTTTCATAAATTCAAGGGTTTTTGTTAACTTTTCTGCATATATATATATTTAATTAATTGAATACATTGTAGTAACACATAATATGTTTCATAACTTTCTGCCTAACAGTTTAATGGAATAGTTCGTCGACAGTACCTTAAAGTAAAATTCCTTATGTATTGTTCATTATATCATATAAATAACATTGAAGCATTTTCATAACTTTCAACACAAACTTATACTTGGTACTCGATACTGAGTCGTCTAGGTAGATACCACTGCAGTGCCAGATATCTTCCCGTAAAATAGAAGGGCTACTTCCCATATGGTAAACTTCCCATTCCGTAAACCTAAAATTGTACCTATCAAAAAGTTGGGTTTAGTAAACATTCTATATTGTTGTTTGCACTTCTGTGTTTTGGCATATAAGATACCTAACATCTGTTGTCTCGGGTGACGGACGCAGTGCCGCATTGATGGAGATTGGAGAATAATAACTTTTATTAGATGTTTTTTATTAACGCCGCTCTGTCATGGTCAGGCGTATCACCTACTGAGTATGCTGACCGTTCTTTACATTTTGTAAAATAAAAATATGTATAACGTTCATTTTTAATAAACTTACATTTGTCCATATAAATTACTACCTAATATATTATGTCTACACAAACAAATATAACGCACATAATTATTAACATATTACTACATTAAGGTTAACATTGTCTTTTTACATATATATAGTACCATTTGATTACTCACGAGGTTTATGCAAAATATAGAATTTATTGTGGTTTTGAATCTAAGTTAAAATAGATATAAATCACATTTTGAAATGAAACTCATCGAAAAATCCTAGCAAATACTGCTTCTTTATTAACTATACAGAGATAAGAACAAACAATATCCAATCCATTCAAACAAGCGAATAGTAAGACGGAAATAGAGTTCCGAATCCTTTTGGACCCTAAAAACACAATGAATAAATTAAATCGGTAGCAACAACGGTTATTATGTCCGCTTAGAAAAGGCGAGGTTCCCACGAAATTCAGCTTTAGGTACGTATTAATCCACCAAGGGTCGTAAAAAGTAAACATAAATGAAACGAAGATAAATAATTATAATATTATCTGAGCAGCTTCAGATTTTTTTATTGCCGCTTCGCTTGAATCTATTGTTAAGTGTTTTCTTTCTTACTCTGTAGCCTACTTTTTGGTAGTATACAATAAATTATATATATGTATATATTTAATTTTATCAATCCTATATTTTGGGAGTTAGAGAAAGACACATTTTTTTTGCTAGTGTCTCTCGTGGTTACTTTTCAATTTATAAAGAAGTGATATTAGAAACCTCAATATTTTTTTAAAGACCTACATATTGATACACTACAAGTGTGGATTCGATTCAAAAAAGTTTTTGAGTTTCAGTTCAACGTATGGGGAACTTCAAAATATACGTACTTTTTTCAAGTTTCTTATCAAAACCTGATAGCGGTTTACAGAATACATATACTTTCCAAGTTTGAATAGTATAGTGCTAATAGTTTTGGAGAAATATAGCGTGACATACGGACGGACAGACAGACATGACGAATCTATAAGGGTTCCGTTCTTTGCCATTTGGCTATGGAACCCTAAAAACCATAACCCTTACAAGATTCATACTAATAATCACGTTTATAACGAAAGATACTACGTGTCAAATAGCTCAAACGAGTCCGTACCTTTTTGATAGCTGGAGATTCGCAGCTCGATATTACCTGGTATATCACATACGACTATGTTCTTTAATCCGTGACGCTTAAGATCTATTTTATAACAAACAATAAGATGGATAAGCAGATAGATCTGCTCTCATGATGGAAAACGATTTTGCGTGACACACGGAGTAAACGGGCGAGATGGTCCCCATGCTCTGCCTTAATGGATTTAACGGGCAGAAATAAGGGTCGAGATGCGACTTTTATATGCAATAAACCAACATCTAAGGTAATATAAACTTCTGAATTGAGGATTCTCTGTAGATTTGCCATTACGTATACTTTTACTCCTAAACGTAAATTCAATTTAATACCTACAGCAACTGGTTTCCCCGTAATGTCTCGGTAATATTAACATAATTTGTACCGTGGTAACATGGTGATTTATAAAAATGTTTTAACGTTTGTCTAAACGCTCGTTTGGCAAAACGAAGGCCATTCTACTTCAGTGGGTAGTTTTAGGTGGTTGAAAGTACGCAGATATTGATATTGTTATAGATTTAAGGGCTTTTCTAAACGGCACTGATTAATACCAACAATTGATAGACAGTTATTATTCTCCATCAATGCCCCCGACACCCGAGACAACAGATGTTACACATGTAACAACAGAACGATATCTGGCGCTGCGGTGGTACCTACCTAGACGTCTCAGTATCGAGTATACCACTTAGTTTATGAGCCGATAGCCAGAGCTTTGTGTCCAATCGTGTTGGTAGATTACTAAGTTTGGTCATGATATTGGCCGAATCATCAGACTATTTGATTGAAAAAAAAATTCTTGCTTTAACGGACACGTTGATTGTAGCCAGCAATCTGAGAATTTGTAGTCGGTAAGACCTACTAATCTGCATTGAGCCCGCCTGACGGGTTTTGATACAATCTTCCCATAAAGTTGCTTTGCGGGAAGGCCTATGTCCTATAGTGGGACGTAATAGGCTGATGATGATGTTACCTACTAATTTTATTCTAGCTTTCCAACACAGTATAGTCTAATATCACCTTGAATTTGAATACCACAAAGGATGTCGTTTCCTGATATTTTGTTTTAAAAGTCGTCAGTATTTCTTTCCTTAATAAGCATTGACAGTTTCACTTTAATAAGTATATCTCAGAAGCTATACACCCGAGAATCGCTCGTTAAAATAGAGAATACGATACGGTGACATTATGCCGTGTCAGTGGGCCGACAAGGAGCTGAATATAAACTTGTCGTTTAGCCCAATCGTGACCTTTATGACTGAGCGAAGCCCAGGATATTATCATTATACTAAACTTCCTGACCGCAATTCCATCCCATTGTCTTTTCGACGACCATTTTCTGAGCGATATTCTTTTGAGAAAATAGCCCATAGACGCTTCCGGAGCTGTTTACTTTCAATATGGCGGCGGCGTAAGTACGCGTTATTCAAGTTGCGGGTGTGTGAGATTTCGTAAGTTTTTTAAGATTTTTTTTAAGAATGGTATTTTTAATTACTGTGTACATTATAGCTGAAAGCAAGGTATGAGCCATTAAAGTATCTGGAGATGATATTCACCTGGTGTAGTTTCGTAAGAAAATTTTAGTGGTAAAATCAAGACAAACTTCTATTGAAAATCAGCTACAAGGAGACATTGGCCAGTAACCCACCACGCGCGCCTAAGGTTTGTAGCGACATACTCAAAATGTAACCTCAAATATCAAACTGGTAAAAAATGCTTTATGTGGCCTTTACTGTGTGGCATTTTTAACGGTATTTAAAACCACGGACCTCGGATCATGCAGCAAACTAAACTGAGAATTATATGCCAAAAAGAGAGTCTACTGTAAGTTAAATGAACTTGAAGCCGATCACCTGTTGAATAAATGACTTTCCGTACCTACATTCTACGATGTCGCCGTAAACGATACGAAATCCATCATATTATTACACGTTCTTTTTTATTTCCCTAAAAATAGCACCTACAGAAAATAAGATTTATCATACCTTGATATGAAATTGATAAGTACAAGTATTATTTATGAGTACATATTTTTTAAGTAATAGAAAGTTATCTTATAGATTTTCAGTGATCAAACTAGTATTCTTTAGTTATATTATGCTTATGTTAGAAACATACTAATTTTCACAGATTTTGAACTTATTAGGGACCAATAAATCAACACATAACCGGTCATACGTAGCACGGATGAAAACTCATAAAACAATACATTAATCTATTGTCTACGCGCGTGTTACGTTCGAGCGGAAAAAAACTTATTTTTGCTGATACTAGATAAATAGACTAGATATTATTCATTCGTCATAATCTAGAAACATCTTTAACTCTTTACTTTCTACTCTTATGGTAGAGAGAAACAAATACCTACCATACACCAAACAAGTTGGCTACATTATCTGACGCTTTTTTACTAAACAGTGTTTCTTGAAATTTTCATGGGCATTTCAAGCGTAGAACGCAAAAGAAAGTATATTGTTAAGTTACTAAGCCCAGGGGTGTGGTCTGAGTGTCGATCAATCAAAAAGTTTCCTCTATATAGAAACTACCATTTCCCTGCTCTATATTGAATTTACGTAAAAAAGAATATCAGTTTTCCCTCCGGAGAGACATATTCCTATAAATATCTTGTTCGACCCGAGGAATGATGTTTTATAGTGATTCTGTAGTACACATTTTTAAGATCGGAGACCACAATAAAATTTATTACAAGACCGCACCCTCCAAGCCTTTATTTATTAGTGGAAGTTTCGCTGTAGTTGTAAATACAACTTTAACAGATACTTTATAACAGTAAATATGATTTTTAATTGAGCTGCTAAATTTGGTACTAATTCAATAAAAAATAAGGATTTTAATTACGGACACAGTTACTAAGAATACCTATTTATCTATTGATATGGTTATCCCTTAATATACCAAAATATATTTAATATAAAATAGATATCATACATCAAGAAAAAGAAATTGAAAATTTCTAGATAAAGGAACTTTAACAAAAAAGCAGGCATAACAGGTATTATACGAGTTAAAAAGTGACATTATAAAGCAAATTTAAATCTTTGCAAAAATATATAAACTTGATATTACTATAGTCTTTTGAACTAAAAACTATTGTATCACCCAGCAATTATTTAAAATGCAAGTCCCAATACCCGATTTACGCAAACACAGTTCGAAGTAAATCTAATGCTGTTAGGAAAATGTGTGCGCCGCCGCCCATCTCGGGATTAGGGGAGAGCAAATAAACCAATTAGCTCTCGGCCAACGACAAATACGAATATATTCAGTTCGGTAACCCTACTATATATACATTATACATTCGCCGAACTAAGTACTGGTAACGAACTGAAATTGGCTGACGACAACATTTGAGCCCAGTTATATTAACCTTTATTTGACAACCCATCGAGTGTAATGGTTGACACGTCGCATATTACACCTCGGGTTTCCGGGTTAGATTCCCGGACAATACAAACACTTGTGTGCTTGAACAAGTCTGTTTGTATTGGTCTGGGAGTTTTATATGTATGTATGTATTTATAAAAAAAGTATATAAGTGTGTTTATCTGTTGCTTAGTGTCTATATTACACTATTGATTAGTTAAGGGCTAGATGGCGTTAGAATCAATGAACATTATTATTTATAATTTTATAATGATACTACGTTTGTACTGCCCGGGCTCGAACCCGGAACCTTTGGAGTAATAGCCACGTATCATATATTACACGTATGCTTGCCATTTACGGGCGACACAATTTAAGTTGCTAGAACGCCTTTTAATACCACCAAACAGGAGTATTTTTTGTAATATATCACCATCATGACAACCTAATTTATCCAGCGACGCGCAAATACTTTCAAGATAGGTACTTCAATCGAGCGTGTCGCCAACCCAATCCAATTCCACGAAGACCGTCGTGTTCAAGTCTTTTGGGTGGATCAATATCCTTAGTCAAAGTCTATTTATTAAATTAAAGCTAAAAATAAAAACTTACTCGTAGGAATATCAGTTAAAACAAAATAAGTTATTTGAACTACTATCCAAAGTAAAATTAATGTTGTAAAAGGAAACAGTGTTTTAATTATTTTAGGCTGTTGAAAATGAAGTACCCAACCAAACTAAGAGCTATAAGTGTCTTAAAAATAGTTACCAACCAAAAAAAATGTCGTCATGGTATAGGGTGAAGCTAAACACGGTAAAGCTTACAGTCAAAGTAAATCACTTTCCGTAAAAGACATAAGGTGACCCAAAATAAGTTTCGATATACATTATCCGTAAAAGTTTGGTGCACGCGATGCTCCTGATTACGCTTAAGTGACACTTTTCCCTAACAGTAATTGTAAACACGGAAAGTATCCAACCATTTTACTTGATTAGTTTCTTGTTTAGTGGCATAAACATTATCATGTGAAAATATCCGAGTATTTATAAAGCGCTGAAAATTCCATACTTTTAAGGAAAGTTTAATGGAAATATTATTTTGAGTACCTACCTAATATGGAATTTCGTATGTTTACAAAATAACAGACGGAGTAAAGTATCATACTTTTTTTTTCAAATCTATACAACTTATTATTTTTTTTACCGGGTAGTAGCCCCAGTAACACTGGTGTTTTGTGCAACGACTTTACGTTTTGTTATACTATGAAATCTTTCAGGTGCCAAAATTTTAGTCAAGCTAAGTGCTAATTTTTTTTAGTTTGACGTTACGTAATCCGGGAGTCGTGGCTTCGAATCAACGGCTGAATCATTAGGACTGCATGATAGTTTATAAACTGATGATGATCAGTGGCATGCACAGATATTATGAGTAGGTTATGCAAAGTGAGACAATTATCGAAAAGAATAAAATTTATATTTTCCAAATTGAGTGCTATCGGACAGCATATCTCCTATATATATATTATATAATATATATTAGTATGTATATATATATATATTATATAATATAATAATATATATATCTATCAGCCTATGATTCCAAACCTGTAGAGGAAAAGAGTGAATAAGTGGAAATCATTTTATATGTTGGCTACTCTCCGGATTCTCTGGACGCACATGGTATGCACTGCTTATTTTCATATTTGGAGTGCACGCTACTGATGATGACGGAATAAATGGTAGTTAATAAAACAATTCCATGAACATTCCAATTAAAACGCAGTCTCGGCTTATTGTTAAAGAGACGGATCAAGTTGACATTGCTTTTGACAGACCTAATGTTTTGTTCCAGTTTACCGATTATTTCATTTATAGCTTATACTCTCTGTGTCTTTTCTCACGAATGCCACAACAATGGGTAACGTTTTCAATATTTTACCATTGTAGTCCAATATAATGGCATACAAACAAACCTTACCCTTAGTGTAATAAATCGGGGTCACCGAATAAGGCTTCAATACTAGCCCGACAGCCGCACGTCACTGTATTTTTCAACATGCTCAACAAGCGAAATAGAAAAGAAAACCCAAAAATCTCCATAATAATACCTTATTGAAGGTCCTCGTACCTACGTCACAAGTGTCGACACTTGTGACGAAGCAGGGCTGGCAATATCAGATGAGTTATTTTTAAAAATCAGACGAGAAATCCATTGCATTTGTTGAAAACGAAATATGTACGAGGCCTTTATAAAAACTACTAGAAAAACAATAAATAATAATATAGCGGGCCACCATGAACCTTCTTTCACTTTTCAGATCATTATGTAGGTTATTTATTTGATAGTCTAAAAATTAAGAAAAAACTTACTACATTTTTGTGGTGACGCATAATTAAATCACATAGTAATTGTCGTTACTCTGAAAAGAAATCGCCACATTAGTAATCTTAAACATGAAACATGATCATCCTCATCTATACAGATTTGGCCAAGTTAAGCTTGTTACAAGGCTTAGCGCATTAATTCCAATTCCGTACTACGATTTCAGGCATAAAACTAGCTTACCAAAAATATAAATAAATTTTATTTTTCTTGCCCACAGAAATGCGTGTAATACATTTTTATTATACTGACTTAGTATTATTCCGCCCATATCAAATGTGTCCCGACTAAACATTCCTATGCCTAACACTACTCGAAATAGCAACCCTAACATAAGGGTCTTCGAATGTCACGTACACGCAATAATAGGCACAAGGGACGTCTACAATTGAAAATGTATTCGTGCATGCTTGGAGCTATCCCGTCAACGGCTTCTCGGTTATAATGGAACCCACAAATATCATTTTCGCGTGATACGGTCAAGAAGTATCGAACACAATAAGGTTTATATTGGTTGATTTGCATGTCGACAGTTAGATATTAGGTGAATCCTAAAATCACTAATGCATATCCCGGCCCCACCATAACTGATAAATCTAGTAGAATTGTTTCTGATAATTTGCAAATCCTGCAATGCAATGCCGGCAAAATCTAGGCAAAGGTTTTCTACGCAAATTATTTAAGGTGGTATTACGCGACAAAATCCATATATTTATTTATGAATATTACAGTAAAATACTATTGACTTATATTAAGATGGGTTTTTGCGACCTTTAAACTCATAAAAATACTAAATCCATATTAATTTCTTAAGAAAAAATCCGCTTAATTCGAGTTTTTTCAAAGGATCTCCGAATAGTTCGGTAATATTAAAGATGTATACGGGTGTCCATGTCCAACCTAAGTAGGGCTAAGTAGCTGCTCTATCCCAGACGAGGGGGCAAGCAGCAAATGAACCGGCCTCGGAGATTAATGGACACTATCAACGCTCCTACGACCTGCTCAACTGTTTTACGCGCACAATTTGAACCGCTATTTCTTTCGGAGTACAGTTTAAATTATTCTAAGATACTGGCAGAGGAAACCTTCGTCTCCAATCTGATATTGCCTTCAATTTGCCGGTTCGAATGTTTTGTATTTTTGCTAGGTGATAGACTCGATACTGAGTCGTCTAGGTAGGTACCACCGCAGTGCCAGATATCATCCCGTGAAACAGGAGTGCTACGCACTTTTGTGTTTCGGGATGAGGGCACTGTAGCTAGTGAAATTACCGGGTATAGGAGACCTAACATCTGTGCGGCATTGATGGAGGATAATAACTGTCTATCAGTTGTTGGTCTCCTTTAATGCCGCTCTGTCATGGTCTGGCGTATCACTTACCATCAGGTGAGCGTCCACACCGTCCTGTACATATATAACATAAAAAAGGACATTTATGCATTTAAGTATATACTATACTACATAGGCGTTAACTAGCAAACAGGTCGTCAATTCCGCTAATTTACTTTATTCGCACTTGTATAGTAGAAATTTTAAGTATTGATGTTATCCACTAACCTGACTAAAATAGAGCGCTGAACAATATCATTATGTTAATGGACTATGACATTTTTTTACGATACCATAAAAATGGAATTGGCGCATTTTGCAATTGGCGGAATTGGGGCTAAGTTCACTTGATTGTAAATTACACCACCACCCATGCACAGTTTCAATAACAAGGCACTTATATAAAAATGATTTTCCAGCAATTTAAAAATGGAATTATGAGCCCAGAATACCAGATCACCATCGCCATCGCGGCGCGCCAACGCGGCGGACAAAGCGTCGACGTTAGATAACTCATGCAACATTTCAAGAACCGAGGTACCGCCCCCGCCAGGTAGGTTTGATCAGTGTCTTTCACGTTAACATCAAGTACCGGGTTGTTTTTTCCCCTGATATATACTAGGTTGCCTAGTCTTCCCTGCAATGCCCTAAGCCCTTAGAAAACCTACGGCTTTTTTTTAGGCCGATATGTCGTATGATTCAAGATATATAACATAAAGTTTAAAGATATTTAAGCTAGCTAATAGAAGCTGGATGTAGAAAGCGGATGATATTTATGAAAACGCTGTAGATACTGTGTCGTATTGAAGGGAGAGAAAATTCTATTTCTCTCTCTTCACCTATAATGCTCAGTTTTGAAACAAAACATACAGTCTTCTTTTTTAATTTTATTTTGCAACTTGCCCAATTATTTTTAATTAAACATCTCTTGCTCGATGGTGTGGACTGTTGCCTTCCAATCCGGAGGGTGCGAGTTTAAATCCCGCCACGGCCCAATTTCTTTTCGAATTTTCGAAATTATATGTCGTTTATCCGATGCTCTTACGGTAAAGGGAAACATCGTGAGGAAACCTGCGTACGCCTACGAAGTGTTTGTTTTTGTTGAAACCCAGATTGGATCATCAGCTCATTATACGTCCTCACCGAGGGTTACGAGCCTACCCTTATAGTGTATTGTATGTAGGCCTTAGTCATCCACGCGGGCCCAGTGCGGATTGCCGGACTTCACGCACAACTATTGAATTCCTTCTTGACTAAAACATAAAAATATAAATACCTTATTTTTTATAATTTAACCTTTATCCGCAACGAAATCATTGTAGGTGTTTTGTTTTCATCAAAACATGAAAAATTAATTGTAAAATAATAATTTCAGAAAGCACTTAAAAATATAGAAGACATTGGAGGACGGTAATACATCTTGTCGAGCACAGGAAAAAAGTTTGATTTAATCAAGACGTAATATGGAGCCCTTCAATTTTTACTTTATGAAGTTAGTCTGCTATAAAAGTGGATTCTCGAAACTGAGGCAACGACTTTTAATGAAATCGTATTTTTTTCCCTAATCGTTATTAAAACCAGCCACCGATCCGTGAAATAATTATATATCTTATCAACTTCAAACTGAGACTTCGGCGAAATCATTTAAAAATAATTCTAATATGAACACAGATATTATTCGTTTATTAAATTATTAAAATTTCACGCTATATTAGTATAAATAAAGCTTCTGCAGTAACCTCTGAACCATTTTCCTTAGTCTGAGGCAGTAACTTAATAACTAAATTCTCCACGATTTTAATTACAGGGATAACGATTTCTGATTATCCTTTAATGGGAAGTGTATGAACAATATATTATAGAGCTCTTTGGTGTATGATGAATGTGTAGGCATATTGAATAAAAAGCAAATGTATGGGTTTTCTACTACCATAACCAATTTTTGCAAGAGTCAATCTTTTTTGGATACTATTTCAATAAAATAAGTAAGCAATCAACCAAGAGCCTTCCTGGTAAAGTACTTTCGGTGCCACTGGTGTATTAGTAGTTAGCTATAAAAACCAGTGCACAGACACCGAAGAAAGGCAATGCAGTTTCTATGTAACTCGTTATATAATAATTATCAAAGACCATTCTAATAAATAAAATTGAAGCTTTCACGTCAATAATCTTTCAAGATAGTTCCTGGACTCCAATTCTGTATTGAGTATTAAAATTGTCTAGGACAACCATTATTTGAGTTTGCATGTTTAGCGGGAAAATATAAATCTATTATTAGCGGGAATTCCTACAAGTTACGTCTTAACATTTGAACGGATAACCCTAGATTTAAAGGATATTTATATTGAGTAAGTGTAGTCATCTTATAGCCGTATAACGGAAGCTAATTAAATAACGAGGAAACGTTTGATATGTCCTGAACCAAATACGCAATAATTTGTACTATAATATTGAAAAAACAGGCACAAGATAAGTAAAAAGTTCTTACCGGCAATCAATCATGCCGACTAACGTGTAACCACAAGTTAACTCCTTCATTTAACTTATTTCTTGGTTGGTAATGGCTCCGATTCACCTTGGAAATTTCTAGAAACGAATCAATAGCTGAGAGTTTGGCTTGTGTTGGCCTTTGTTGTTTGTGCTGTTATATAGGTACTGGGGCACTTGTATTTTGAGTGTGTATTTCTTGGAAAAATCTCGAAACGACATTGTAATTAAATTGGAAAGTACGAATAATTTTCTTATTGGAATTAACACAATTCCTTCTATAACGAATTTAATTTTCGATAATTCATTAATTAAACGATTTTCATTACCCATAATATAATACGATGAACTTTTGTACAATACTTAACAAATCCTAGAATTAGGTTAGGCACCACGTACATTAGGCACCATGTAACATTTTTTAAACAAAAATATAGAATAAGTATATCGTTATTCATGCCAAACGATCTCATACAAAGAGGAAATGATGTAATTTAAGACAGTAGGACTTCTTTTAGTAACAAAAAAGGAAATAAAAGTGCATCAATTGATTAAAATCTAATACTGTATCTACATAGTACTGTAATGCCTTGATATATATTTATGTTAATGATATCATATTTATGTCAAAACCCCTATTATGTAAATATCAAGTCTTAACTTTCACAAAATCCTTGCAAAAGGCGCAAATTTAAATGATGCCCCACAAATGGAAGGGTTACTAAGCTATAACAAGGACTGTTCAACACTGAATCTGAAATCTGTACTGTTTATATCTATGTGGGCGACAAATAGCTGTAAGGGTCTGCGAAAGGCTAAAACAGGGGTTTCAAGAAATAGTATCGGGTGGACCCATAAATAAGACCCGCAACGGGCACTAAAACGATCCCGAAACTTAGCTCCAGGGCGTCTAAAACATGGAGCAAGTTAACGTTTTTGTTATTGACTTTATAATAAAAGCTTTCCAGAAATCATGGAAATTTTAAAAATATATGTAAATACCAGTTGATTATTATAAAGTTTAAATATGATTTAAATTAGCTAACTACTCGCCTGTCACCTGTATATTCGGCTATACGTTTTACTATATCCCGATATACACGATGGGCACATGGTCTCCACGGTCCAAACGATTCCACAGCAAAGGGTTCAAATAAAACTGTGTTGGTCACGTTGGCATATTTACGAAAATTAATTAATTAGCTAACTTATTTTAAATGGGTAACAATGTGGTATATAAATGGACGAGGCATGAAGCACTGTGATCTATGAGGGACATAATAAATTACTAATATACGTATTAAAAATAGTGATTGGTGATAGAAGGGTGAAAATTTAGGGTAACAAGTATTTTTAATCCCAGATTTTTTAAATTATACCCGGGTATGTAAAGTACTCGTTAATAGTAACCGATTATTAGACCTTCAGAACAGCTTTTTTTTTGGAGGAGCAAGATAACTGATAATGTGATATTATAATTTTATAAAATATTAGACAAAAATTAGGTATATTACAACGACACTGTAAAACCAATATTAGAAAGAGAACTAGGTACACAAATTTCTCGATAAATGTTCCGTACTTTTTTTTAATATTTACTACATAATATAGATAGAAAGCATCCAAGCAAACTTACACCTACAGATTCAGAGTTCTACAACGTTAAAATAACAGGATTTTTTCTAAACAGGGATGTTGCATCTACATTTTCCGGTGTTATATCAGAGAAATGCACTTGTTGAATAATAAATTAAATATACAATTTAAGTATCGGTTTATTATATTAATTAGAACCGTTTTTACTGCAATAAAATAACAAACATTCTGCCTAATATCTGACTAAGTAGATGCGGTAATTATTTTCAGACAGACAAATTCGCGGGCATAACGAGTTTTATATAACAAAACACAACGATTCAATATGAAGCTCTTAGAATCTTGATAAATTTGCAGTAGATACCGTAATTACCAAATGTTACCCATTGCAGTTAGTTTAAACACGCCCTCGGCGTTATATCTAACTGTCCTAGGTACACGGCATTTAATTGCATTAAACACATTGTTGCACTTACACGTACTAGTGTCACATTGTAAACGTAACTAGCAGACATCCTCCAACATTTGTTATTGTTGAGACTCACATCGTTTGTTTACGCTCGCTTAAACTGTGTAATGTTTAAAGTTGGAACTGTGATTATTAGGTGTTAAATTTCTAAAACTCCATTGTTTTAGCATATATTTTAAGATGCATTTAAAAAAAATGTATTGTTGTTCTTTCAAGCGTAACGCGCTAATTCTAAATCTATGGTTCTTTCCGTGTCACGTATCGATCAATTGTTTGATATTATATATTCTGCTAGTCCAAAATATTAAAAATTATAGTGCAACGAAAGCTTACTTACACCTACAGAGTTAAAACATTTTGGTAAATGGAATCAAACAAAAATTATACTGCATTTTAAATTTAATAATACCAAAAATCATTATATTTAAACTCGTAACATCATTATTAGAAACAATTAAAATTATTTACTAAACTTTAACTGAGTTCTGGAGTAAAGTCTATTTATATTCTAGGTTAGTGGGATGGTTTCCGTACTTAGTCCTTGAAGCAGACTGTGCGTGAGCCATGGCGGCCTGTTGGTCACTCCAACCAGCCGACCTCCATCCAAAAGCAGATCAATGTTCCCGATCTTCTCTGGGCGGGCGGCTGAAAGTGTTATTGGTGAACCGATAGTTTCGTTTTTATCGCAGGTTGCAGTTTCTGGGCCGTAGGTACAGGCCTATACTTGTACTGGTTCACCTAAGAAGTGCATGCTCTCCTCCTCTATGCACGCTATGAACAGAGGACTATTCGTGATACCCAGTGTGTGAAAATGCTTCATCATCATATCACCATTATCAGCTCATTAAACGTCCCCACCGGGGGCATGAGCCTACCCGTATAGGGTGATTTGTCCTTAGTCATCCACGCGGACCCAGTGCGGGTTGGACGACTTCACGCACAACCTTAGAACCTCTTCGCAGGCGTGCGCAGGTTTCCTCACAATGTTTTCCTTCACCGTATGAGCGTCGGATAACGTACATATATTTAGAAAAATCAAACACATTGGTACGTGGGGGGTTTTGAACCTCAGACCTCCCGGTAGGAGGGCAACAGTCCACACAATTGAGCCACCGACGCTACAACGTGGAAATGCTTGTTTAATAATAATATTTCTTTCTTTCTAATACAAGTTAGACTCATTAAAAATGTGTTAGTAAAGTACATGAAATTACTTATAACTATGTCAGTTAAAAGGTCAAAATTATCTCCTTATTTACCAAATTGCGACAAAATTTTGATGGAGTGTTTGTAAATCACCTCTTCATACTTGTATTTGTCAGCAATGTCCCTCAGAATGGTGTTGCGACTCCCACGCACTCTGGTGAGCAGTGAGGCTGCTTTTTCCTGGAGCTAGCGGCAAATCATATTATTTTTACACTAATTTTCAAGAATATATTTTATACCTATCTGTACCCCGCGGTATAAGACATTCTGCCGCAATAAAACGTACCCTATGTGTTTATCCAAGGTGTGAGCTAACTTCTTCTTACTTTGCGCGTAGCCCATGCATTAATGTAAAACATAATTTATATTTTCGAAATTTTTTGTTTCTAAAATAAAAGAATCTCATGTTTTTCCTTATTACATCAGCTACCTTCCAATAAAAGTTCCGTTAAAATTAGTCCAGCCATTACAAATATTAACCGCACCAAAAAAACAGAAGAAAAGACAGTTTTTTTTTGTTTTAAAATATTTGTGTGTTTGCTCCGTATACTATTAAGCATTTAGTAAAAAACGGTTATTTCAGTATTACAAACAGGCACTCCAATTGTATTTATATGTATAGAAGACAATGTATCTCATTGAAATAGAAAAAATGGGAGTGAAAAAAGTGAGTTGGTGAATATATGTATAATGTCAAATTGAACACTGAAAACTCTTTTCCCGCGCGATTCGGCAGTTAACTAGGTATCTTTGAAGCAGTGCGAATTGTTGCGCAGTTCGTGTTGGTTTTGGAGAGTAATTTGTTACTACGTATTATCACTAACTAAAACTAACCGTCTTAATAACTATTTCAGAAGCAGCATTATACAGCAACAGGTCGGTTTAATATTGAATTAATGTGGATAACATCTAACTTAGAATGGATTTAAAGTACATTGTGTTGTAGTTTTCTGAGAGACCCTTCAATACGCCGAGGCTAACAATACTCTAGGTTGTTCTTATGAAATCTTTTTCAGATTTTTAGTTCTTTTTATTTTTACGCTATTTTTTTTCTTTGGAATGATTTTAGGTGTTTATATAATTTTTTTTTATCAAAAGGTAGTTATCGCCCACACAGATTAATGATTAAAATTTTTAAAAATGATCAATCTTAGCCTACAGGTTTCAAGTTGACCCTATCCCAGAGGTCGACTTTGGGTTTCCCATCTTCCCCAAGTACTTTGATTAATAATAATTAAAAAAAGTTCACGGACTATTCAATTTTGAATATAATTATGAATTATTTTATTTTTACTCATACATAATCAAAAAACTATGGACGATAAAGCAATATCACCAGACAAGCCTTAACAAGGTCCTTAACCATTGCCGAGGGGAGGAAATTTTTATTATTGATTTTAAAGTAATATTAAGTTTTTCATTAAAAAATTAATGTACACTAATATTTCATTAATTTTGGAGCCATTGCGCAATAGTTTTCAAAGATTGAAGTAGTAATTTACTGTTAATTTCAGTATATCGTTAAATAATTATTGTTTTAGTATAAATAAATAATAATTAAACATAAAATGGGAAGTCTATAGTAACATCATATTCATAACTATTGAATACGAACCCTACGCAAAATCAGCCTTTGTAAATTTGACAACTTCACATATTAATATAATTGGATTTTCACTGTAAATCCTAATTTAATTTCAAATATACGGAATTCGGAATATACGCTCCTGGAATTCTGTCACACTGCACACAAGGTTGTTTGTGAATAAACATAGAGATATTAAATTGACAACAAATTTTATTGAATTTAAATGTAAATGGCGACGATTTCAACGACAGTAATGAGAGTAATTACTGCATTGTACCACCCCAATTTCACTTGTTAGCAGTTGTCGTTTGTCGAAGATGTTTTAATGATGCCCATATAATTGGTTCCGTTCAAATTACAAAGCTGTTTCCGTGTTATTGTAAAGCTGATTGGCCTATTAGGGCGTCGTCAAAAACGGATAGTCGTACAAATAAATACAAAATAATCAGCATTCGTTTATTTTTCAGACTGCGTCCGTATTTACTTACGTGAAATCTGGATCACCTTTGTTTTTCGAAACGCAATAAATCATAATTGATACGATGTATATACCAAATCTTTATTGATCTACTACTTGATACTTTGATATGTAGTAGGTATCATTATATAGTACTACCACTCGTACACCACACCACAGCCTTACGAGGAACCTACCTGCCTTCACTTCTTTGCCGATTTAATTCAATTAACAGGAAATAACCTAACCTTAAAAAACCGAGCATTTCACAAAAAACCTCTCGTTCGATCCCTGCTGAACCGAATACAAATCTGAAAGTGAACAAGTACTCTTAAACTCCCGTTTAGTAAACCGCTTCCCTTAGGCAAATCACTTAACTCGCGGGCAAAACAAGTCGTTCTCGATTGTTAACCGGAACACTGTGGCGTTCAAAACAATCGAACACCGTGACAACTTTATAACGACATTTCCGCAAAGAAAAGTTGTAATGCCTACTCGATAACTCAATTTGTGCTAATTCATGGAGCGCCGGAATCTCTGAACTTTGCAATCTTGCTTTTCTGCCACCTTCTGCCAGTGTTGCCTGTTGCTGACAGGTTACTCTTTCCGTAATATTATAGTTATATTGTTTTCTAACAATAGGTGTTATGATCATATACCTCTGGACAAACCTCAAAGAACGGACTGTTTTAAGACCCAAAAATAAGATTAAACGCTGCATGGCCAGACATAGATGAACAACTTAATAAAAAGTAAGTAACTAGAAGTATAGAAACAAACATTTACGTTTAAACATTGGCCACCCATGTGGTGTAATGGTTCAGAAGTCGACTGCTACAACAAGGGTTCTGGGTTTGATACCCCGGCAGTACATACATACATATTATACACACATATCTGTGTGTATAATATGTATGTATGTATGTACAAAAAATGTATATAAGTATG
Organism: Leucinodes orbonalis; assembly: GCA_019425675.1. NCBI lineage: Eukaryota > Metazoa > Arthropoda > Insecta > Lepidoptera > Crambidae > Leucinodes > Leucinodes orbonalis. Next base: position 131,521 of record PQWD01000322.1, on the reverse strand, counting down.
TTTATCCGTGGTTAGGACCCATACTACAGGCTTCTCACTTAACTTGGGCTGTGTGAATGTCAGTAGATATTTATTTATTTATTTTAACAACGGAAGAATATGTTTTATTTAATATTTTTGTGACAAAATACAGAATAATGCAAATAGTAATGGTCCTGCTACCAAATTGCTAAGCAAAAGTGGTACCTTTGTAGAATACAGAAAGTGGCCAAGTGTAGGTATATAGGTTCTGTTGAAATCAGTATTACTTAAATTACATTACATGAAATAAGACATTACCAAAAATTTACCTATATTATAGTATAAAAAATGTATACGATTCATCAATAACTAATGAAGCGTACATTTTGTAATGATGACGAAGGCAACATTAGAAGAATCGTTTCAGACTGAAGACATCATCCACCCATTTCATCTTACCCCTTCACAGTTATTTCAAAAGACAGTGCTACGACGTTGTCAGGTTTGAGTGAAGGAACAATTTTGCACATAATTAATATTTCAATTGGGAAATTCTGTTGAGCTGTTATAGCGGAAACTGGGAATAAGGTTTTAATTCTTTAACAGTACTGTTACTTCTGAAATATATTTGCTCTTTCTTTCTTTATTTAAAATTCGATATAGGGGTAGATATGTACTTACTTTACTTTTGATCAATTGTAGGTTGGCAGACTCTATGTTCTAGGTTTTATTTTTAGAATCCGATTTAAAAAATAAAATCTAAAAGTGAGAACGCATGAAATTTTCAAAATTATTACGGATTAAGTTCACCGGGTTTGCTAGTAATAACTACAAAATATGCTCATTCACAACATTAGACTACAGTAAAAAGTTATGATCTAAATACTATCTTAACTATAAGTCTCACTTAGTACAGCGGTTTTGCCGACATGATGGTGATTTTATACAAAAATAACGAAAGATAGTATTATGCACCTTTACTTCCTATGAAACATTATAGTCATGTAGCCTGTACTTCAAATCTACATCTGATAATGATTCAATCTGATTTTTTAAGAATATAAATAAATATGTATCGTATAAGATAACATGGACGATTTATGATAGCAAAAATAGAAACAAAAATACGACAGTTCTCTTAAATTAAAAATTTATATGACCCATTTAATACAATAAACCATGAAAATAAACCAAAACTACTACACAAAAATATTAAATAATTAAATATACATTATATGCTTTATTGGTGGCATCTTCTAAAGCACTCAGTCTTGACAGTAAATAAATTATTGTATTATTTAAGCAGAATATTTATTTTTTGACAACACACTTAGATATGATGCTTGATTACATATTTACATATTGTATATCATAAGTGCTCTTAACTAAATGTTTTCACATTTTATTTAAAAACGAGTTAAATATGTTAAACCATTAAAAAGGGATTGATTTATTATTCAAAGCATCATTGCGGGCGTAAAAATTGACTGAACAACCTATAAAATAGTATTAAATGCATAGCTTATTAATCTCAGCTTAATTCTTAATGTTCAAGGACTGTAGCTGATAGCTATCGTTTTCAACTAGCGTTATGAAAACACTTAAACAACCCATTAATTGTACATTTCACCTTGACTCACGCGTAACCCAGACGAAATGAGTTGTTACTTATTTCTTCAAGTTCTTATCTATTAGAAATCGAAAAGCCCTTTATTAAGCGCTGACAGAACTATATAAAAATGGTAACACTTGATTAATTTAATATTTTGTTTAATTAATATATAACGGGTAATAGTTAACATAGGCCTGCGCTGCTACAGCCCAATCTTTCCAGGACTATGCTAAATGAAAGGCCTATTCCCTATGGAAGGCTTATGATAGCGATGGGTTACAGCTGAACGGAGTTACAACATATCAAATGATCGTTGAACTCTTAAACGAATAAGTCACAAGTTTCGGTTGTCGTCAAATTATTGAATACAATTTTAGGGATTTTCTTATTTCTCAAGCATTACGTATAAAAATCCTTTGGTGCATTCCATCGAAGAAGCATAGATTTGGAGAAGCATTATCCCCTTACAGCATCTAGGGGGCTAAATAGGAATGTATACTGACCTCAACATACATATATTTTTCTGTGTCGAAGGCCATATTTCTACATATTGTCTATGGCTGTACGAAAATATGCGTAAAACTTTGTCATCACTGTTTTAGTATCACATGATGCACTTATGATACTTTTTCTGCGATAAAAGAAAGTTTTGGATATATTGTTAATCATATGTCCTCTTGACCGCCGGGATTCCAGACACAATGAGAAATGGGAATGGGCTATTGTTAATGACGCTTTAAGGCGTCTCTGGCCGTCAAACGGTTGAAATTATATGTACGTTTATCCGACGCTGTTACGCTAAAGGGGAAACATCGTGAGGAAGCCTGCGCAAACCTACGAAGAGATTTAAAGGTAGACGGCGAAGTCCACACCCTTTACGGGTAGGCTCGTGCCCCTCAGTGGGAACATTATAATGAGCTGATGATGAATAAATATGTCGGATTCTAATAGACCAACACGACCGATGTAATACCAAAGCCAAACGAAGACCATCAAGAGACAATGCTTTGCTTTGTACTTAGTTGTGTTAGTTGGATAAAGATTCATTACTATCACCCTCTGTTGTATTGAAGAATTGCATTTTTATTCTTTTACCACATTGTGTGACGAATAGCACAAGCAAGTTGTACAAAGTTTATCACTCTAATTAGATTGTGGAGTTAGTTTTTTAAGGAAGTTTCACACCTCAAAGCAATTACGAATTCTTATAAAATTCATCTTGAAGAATTGTGTTCTTGGTTGTTAAGAGGTAGCAACCGGGTTTTTGTTTTATATTATGGGAAGTAAACGTGCATACCAGATTAGCGTTTCATTTTGGGAAAGCTATGCTTCAGCACTAGTAGACCGGTTCACCAGAGTGAAATAAAAGCATCGTTGTGTTTCGCAGAGTGAATGAAAATACAGGATGACAACGAATCATCTACGTCATCAGTTCGGTGAGGATTCAAGCTGCTTCTTTAATTTTTAACCCCCGACGCAAAAAGAGGGGTGTTATACGTTTGACGTGACTGTCTGTCTGTGTGTCTGTCTGTCTGTGGCATCATAACTCCCGAACGCATGCAGTGATTTCAATTTAGTTTTTTTTGTATTTTAAGCTGACTTATGTGCGAGTGTTCTTAGACATGTTTGATGAAAATCGGTTTAGCCGTTTAAAAGTTGTGAGGAGAGAAAGTGGGGAGAGTAACCGAATGACTGCAAATATACTTGTAGTGGAGCGCCGTAAGGTTTATACTCGAATCCAGTCATTGTCATGATCTTCATATGAATTTTTGGAATGTGTTTTTAATAGCATATAGAACAATGTTAAAAAAAAAATTGCCCATCAATTTTTTAATTATTTAAATAAATAATTATGATTTTTCAAAGCTTCATTTTATTTGATTAGTTTAAAGTTATATTTTAAAAGGAAAACTATTACAAACTTGTCTTGGACTCAAGGGATTGCAGGTGAAGGGTGGAGGGAATTTAGAAGGGATGATACAGCTGCTGGCATTAGGGCCGGCAACGATCCTGCGACCTCAGCTGTTGCGAATGTCCATGGCGGCGGTGACACTTTCCATCAGTGAACCGCATGCTCGTTTGCCTCCTATGTATAAAAAAAAATGTTGACGCGGTCCCTAACATATTGGTACACGTTGCACTACGTAGGTTAGACACGTGGCTATTTTTGTGCGTTTTTAGAGAAAATATTTCGATTTTATCATTTTCAATAAATTTTTCAATATTTTTATTCATTTTAATTATTTCAGAGCGTCGGTGCTCAGTGGTGTGGACTGTGCCTTCCTACCGGAAGGCTGAGGTTAAATCCCGACACGTACATGTATTTTCGAATTTTCAAAAATATTGTACGTTATCCGACGCTCTTCGGTGAAGGAAAACATCGTGTAGGAAACCTTCATCACGCGCGAGATTCGAAGGTTGTGTGTGAAGTCGTCAATCCGCTCTGGCCGCGTAGACGACTAAGGCCTACATACCCTATACGGTAGGCTCGTCCCCTCGTGGGACGTTTAAAGTGATATGATGATTCATTTTCAAATTTGTATATTTATTATTGTGCAGTTTGTGCGATTAATAGTTAATTTAGTATAGAATATAATTGTGTTTACTAGTTGTGAAATCTGGTGATAGTAAGTATACTTTTTATTTATATTACTCGCTTATAAGTACAATTTTGAAAATCAATCGTTTATTTATAATAAATCGATGTATAGAATATTATATTAAATTCAATGCATTGATATTATATAAAACGTAGTAACTAATATTTGTTGTTGACGTCTATCAAAATGATGGAACATCGAATATGATGATAATCAGAGTAATTATTGCCTCATTTGCGACAAAGTCGGATCTAGTTCTCAATTAAGCTCCGAACTAGGAGAATTATAAAGGTAACTAGAGAATGTCAACGCTGAAAGCTGCTTTGAGAAAGGACGGATGGATGTCTCAATATTTAAATACGCGATTTGTCTACGTGCATCAGTATGCGACAAAAATATATCAATAAAGGATGTATAAACACCTATTCAAAAGAAGGACTTATATCAGCATCTTCCACCAAAGAAAAGCTTAGAACGTACTTCGATTGACTTCGATTGGAAAAGTAAATGTTTTTATGTGAAAATGCGGATGAAATAAGGAAAAGGAAGTCTAAATTTTCAAGAAAATATATATGTCACTATCTCTAATAATATCATGCAGATTGTTATTTACAATTGAAAATACTGTACACTGTAGGATGCGGACATCTTGGTGGGCAGGAAAAGTGGAACATGCACTGTAGCTTGTTTAGATTATGGTAAAGCTGTACTAATCCTTCATACATTTACATCAGAGATCGATGACGATGACGCGACAATAATTTAACAATAATGTAAAAATTTTATAGTATTTCTTTTGTAACTTGTTATTTTTGTTAAATATTAATAAATTAAATAAAGTTCTATATAAATATAATTTATTAGATAAAATTTAAACCTATAACTCCAAACATTTTATTTTCTTGTCCTCGTATTTTTCAATAAATTGTTGTTATATAATGTGTAATCAAGATGGCATTTTTGTTTTTTTAACATTTTAATTTAAGCTTTAACAATGCAATCACAGTTTTTATGAACATTTCACAATAACTGGATTCCGAATTTTATCATTTTTATGCCTTACGCGCTCACATTGGGCTAAATGAAATAACTAACTATTACCTATAAAAGTATGAAATAAAAATTAAATTAAAAATTTAAAAAAACCGACACATGAACTTAAGTAATTTCCCTTTAAAAAGTAAAAAATATAAAAGAAACTTAATGTTAAAGTACCTAAGAATCTATTGATAATTCTAAAAAAAACGTCGCGTTGGGGAACCGTGACTAATAAAAGAACGTAAACGCCTAAAGAGGTAACCATCTTATGAAAAATATCGTAGATAAAAAAGAAATAATTAGGAGCAGTTGTAAATTAAGTTTCTTTTATTATTTTTTACTTTTAAAAGGGAAATTATTAAAGTTCTTGTGTCGGGGGTTTTTTAAATTTTAAATTTAATTTTTCTCAAAGTAAGGCACCTAAACACCTCAGTGTGTTCTTATCCGAATATGGTATGAACATTCAATTCATTCAAACGGACACTTGTAAAGTGATTCTTTCAAGGCGTTTTAATAATTTTAGATACATAAACTTCCCCATAAAATGATTAAGTCTATGCCTTTAAAACATAACCTCCATTTTTATTAATACCATAATGTAGTTGACGGTAATGTTTTAAAATAATCAACATTATTAACTTCAATCAATGGCCTTCAAATGGCTACTGCATTTGCGTTTCAACGACCTTTTGTTTTTATTTACTAAAAGTTCAGTCGGCTTAACACGCCGGACTGGCCTGCCAGACACATTAAATTTCACGGGCACTAATAATAATTTACTGTACCTGTGGAAGCCTGCAAAAATACCGCCTATCGCGGCAGCGTTATTGTGCATGAAATTGGAAAGAAATATTTTATCTTTTAAAATAAAATGTTAGTACGTACGTAATGTGTTCGTTTGCTTTTTGGTTGGCTTTGATGTATTTTCCTCCTATAAAGTTACTTAATAAAGAGTTATATAAACATCGTGTCTAGAGTACTTATTGGTACTTATTTTTTATTTACATATAAATTAGAGGGATGTCAGCATATGATTTAAATGAATATTTTCGAAGTTATTACAGATTTAAAAATTGCGGTATGTAGCGGGCAGGCGGGTGGGTGCCTATTACGAATCTCACCATAGCAACCGTGCGAAGCAAGGGCGGGTCACTAGTTTAAAATATAAATCATCCGATGTGTGGATCTTCGTACCGATACTTCAAGTATTGAGCCATTATAAATTTAATAATTAGCAAATTCATTTTTGAACATCTCAAATATTTAAACTTTGCGCACCCATTAACCCTGCCAAACCATCTCCAATTTTCAATATTTTTTAAACACAGTACTAACATGATGATCCCGAAGCAACAAACTATTATGAGCGAAAATTAAAGCACACATAATACTAAATTTAAATAAAAGCTTGTAGGAAATGTAGTACTAACCTTTTCATTTTTGTTATTTACTTTTATTCAATTTTACAATATGTATTTACATTATTATTTTCATTATTTTCACTTCAATATCACTATGCATTGTAACTCTCGATTCTTTCAGCCGCAATTACTTCGGTCGGGAAACTTATATGGACCCATTGCATTAGATGCCATATCATTTTTCCTTCATTCTCCATCCAATCTTTTATATTTTCACCCTTTTTAGAGATTTAAATCACCTTTTTCATTTATTTGACATGTTTGTTTATATCCATGACGTTTCCCCTAGCAACGTTCAATTTACTCTTAAATTCCCTATTTTAGCTATATGACCTACGTTAAAATCTAATTTATTTCGAAATTAAATAGAAATGATTTGAAATTTGACGGTTGTCAAAGGCTGATATAAATAGAGGCCTTTGGCTGCTGTAGCATTCTTTTCGATTCATTCTTTACGAGTTTCTTTTGGATTATTTTCTAGTCTGATACGAGTCTATTCTTTGTGGAGAATCATAATATACAAACTCGCATTTACATTCACAAATAGCTGCTGGCCGCTGCTGTGCCGAGGCTGTTACGTGAGAAGCCAAACTATTGGAGCTTCGGGTGTCTATCGCCGGAGCTGACGCGCACCAGGTGCCAGTGAATCCGGAAGCGCCTAATATACGCGGCCCTGTGGAATAAGCCCTCCACGGCGCTCAAACTCACTGCTCGTGCCATCGTGCTCATCCCTGCAGTTTCCTGTTGCATCCTAAGCTGTAGAAGACGACAAGGAAGATACAAGCTACACTAATACACCTTCATCATATATACCTCTCACTCTACACCTCCACTCATTCCCATCCGTGTTTAATTATTTTGTATTAGGTCTATTATATTTAATTCCATATCCCTCTATTATTGGTCTTCTCATTTGTCGCTTCACGACAAGCTGTTAAAAACAAATATTATAAATAACAAGAGGGAAAATAAAGATTGATGACAACAGTAATATTTTTTAACCTGCTCATACTAACTTGTACTATTGATTAATGCAGTGACCGTCGAGGCTAGTCAGTGCACTGGCCGTGAAACTACTAACAATACACTGGGACAACTTACTATGCACCTTATCGCCTAAAAAATAAGCTCGAAATCCCCCAGTCATCAAATGCACTTGAGGGAGAAAGGCTAAGGTCACAACTCTTGGAAAATTACCCCGTGCTAGAAGTTCTATTAAAAGGTAAAACATGGATGGAGTGAGTTGTGCGTAGTGCATCTGTGCAATTTCATTTCTTTGTTAGTGGTCGACCTATTGAATTTGAAAGAAAAACATTTTTTTCGTTAAAGTTAAATGATCGGATAACCTGTTTGGTACCACCTAATGGTAAATGCTACGCATGTTTTTGACAGAACAGTATTAAAGTAAACCAATGACTGTACAAAATAATTCATCATCATCATATCAGCCACATGATGCCCACTGCTGAACATAGGCTACCCCCAATAACTTTCACTCCAAACGGTCGGAAGCTATCTGCATCCAACGGCCACCCGCAACCTTCTTCAGGTTGCGGGTGGCCTTCTTCATCTGTCCATCTTGCGAGCGGCCGTCCCTCGCTGCACTTGCCGGTAGGTACCCGGTCTCCAAAATAATTATTCTCCATCAATACCAACCTATGCCTGTCATCGGAAACGAAGGATGTTAGGTCTTTTAACCCGGTATTTTTTTAGCTTCAGTGTCCAAAACACGAATGAAATAGAAGTGCTTAGCACTCCTATTTCACGGGACGATATCTGGCACTGTGGTGGTACCTACTGTTAGATGCAAAAGAATCGACCAACGCTACCCATCCGTGATCAATTGAAGATTTGTGAAAACGTCACTAATTTCTCGCTCTTGACGTAAGGATTGCGAGCAGGAAGCACTCATTAGTTATACATAAGTCTTACAAAATTTAATCTTAATAATAAAAGTTAATAACAGTAAAAGGACATTTAATTCTACCGAGACGACGCAATACCTGTCCACGTCTGACAACAACGATGACCTTATTGATCTATAGTAACCTTAATTGAACCTCTTTGTTTAATTAGATTTTTCATATCTTTTTTCACGTGGTATATATAAAAAACTGTATGTCCCACCAAAACCATTTCATATAAAATATTGCCGAGACGACCACATAAGGCCTTGTAAAATAATATCAGAAAAAAAATAAAATATCTACCTACAAATCTAGTTTTGTAATGACTTTTATCTCGATATTAAATATTTAATATTTATACAGATCAAATCGAACAGATAATACGCCTGTCCTTCTTAAAAAGGATATTGAATAAATATAAATATGATTTAATTTTTTTTTACTAAGGTCACGATGGTTATCCTTTCTGGATAAATTTGCAACATCGATAGTTATTTATAAAATATAAGCGGTCTACCTCATCTGCGATAAGATTTATACCCATATTCATATAAGTAATATCTTAAAACTTTTATGAAAATTACTATTTTAAATATATTATCTGCATCATCGAATATTCGTTTTATAACTTGGAGATTTATTCAATCTCTTAGAAATTCTATTCTTTTATAAAAGTGCAATTTCAAATAAATTGGATCAATTTGTTTGAGGCAAAATAAATTATTTTACCTGAACAATTATAGTTTTACAATTTAACTCCAAAATTGTAGGTAACCCAAATAACTCGCCAGATCATCAATTTGAAACGGCAGTGGGTCACTCACGCATGTCACAGAAAGAACTTATTCCCATTGGAGCGGACGAATTCCGGAGTTATTTCCAAAACGCGTCTTAGTAGGATGCCCTCTGATCTGACAGTCCAACAACTTGCAAAAGATTGCTATTGGAGGCTGAATGAGTAACGCGGAAAACTAGGATATCTAGCGCTAAATGAGGGAGCTTTATGACCAGCTGTGAACTGCGATATGTTGAAAACTATTTTTATAAAATAATTTAGCGAGAGTATGTTTCATATAATATTTGAAGAAAATTTTAAGGTTGTAGAAATGCCTTTATTATGATGGATTACATTTAAAATCAATTTATTAGATGGGATGGCTGTACACTTAGTGAATCTGAGTATGGTTATTGTTAACACCCACTAATCCTGGACGGTGCCCGGCAGAAGAACATTAGAGGGTGATGATTTTACTATGAAAATGTATTCAAAAATATCCTAATTTTATTGACACATCCAAATCATCAACGCAAAACCTTTCTAAATAATTTAATTCTATTTATAAAATACGCGTCTCCATATCACTGGATAGCTTTCCTACCAATCGAGATAATCGAATCGATTGTGCAAACAGACAACAAAATAACCTATTTGTTATTTTACTCCGCGTCCATTGAACCGGAAAAGTGGAGTAGCATTTATAAATATAAATCTCTATTTTAGCTAACTCTTAATTGAAAAGTATTGCTTAAACTTTAAACAGCTGCCCAAAGTTAATTTAATGACATATAGGTATTCGGCTACGTAAGCCATGTTCAGCAAGAGAAACTTAATACAGTTTATGATGCACAAATGTTTAAATAGGAGTAAAACACAAAAATTATGAAAATGAAAAACATGATGATGATGATTTAGTTCTTGTATAAAAATTGTAGGGGCACGCATCAGATTCTGTGAACTCGCATTAGGTTTTACTGAAGAGTATAATATGTAACGTAATTTAACATCACTGATCTAGTTTTTTAATTAACAGCATATTTGGAAAATTACCCAATTGCGAGACGAACTCGCCCGTGGAAGGTTCCACAGCAGCAAGTAAAATCTGTTATTGTAATTAAAAAATAAAATATTTTACTTAGTCACCAACTACAGATTTATTATGTGAAAATAGAGGTTCACCGTATATGACGTTTAAATAAAACTACTGACTGAAATCGTTCAAAACCAATTTCATTGTTAGATTATGTGGTAATGTACATTATATATTTTTAACAAAATTATCAATCTCATTTTGTAGGAATTTAGAAATGAGGGGGGCCACTTTTTTCCACTTTGGAAGTGTGTCTAAAGTAAACTATTCAATTTATAAAAAAATATACGTTGTTCATTTTATATTTGTTAATCTTCGCCTGTATGTATGAGAATACTTATCGGTAGTCATAAAACAAGCTTAACGAGCTAACTGCGGGCTAGGCAATAAGCGTTAAGTACGAATTTAATTAAATGAGAATGATGAGCTTCTCAGAGTAGGCGCAGTAAACACAACGAATTGTACAACCTCAACGGTTTCGCAAGATGCAATCTAGATAAAAGTAACGCACCTTAAGCCGTTTATCCCGGGTACAACCTAAGGATGGTAGACATATTGAAATATGATAGGTGTATTGAAATATTGCATCCACAATGACGTGGTGGGTTATAGTCTAAAATCTATATAACCTTATTGTGTGACCTGTAGTGAGAAAATATGACGATTATAGTTTTAAATGATTCTTTAACTTTAAATTACATTTATTGATAGATTAAATCCTAGTGTTACAATATGTCTGTTTCCCGCGTAAAATGCTAATGTCAAGGAAGAGATATTAGGAACGTGACATCATTCTTCAATTGATTAGGGTAGCGTTGGTCGTTTCTTTTCCATCTAACAAAAGCAATCAGCTGATAGCCAGATGATGATAAGTAAATAAGTACCAGGTACTAATTATAAACCAGTCACCTAAAGTTAAAGTGGACTATCATGACCACACACATTAAAGACTTACAACTTTAACAGCCCAATCAAAAAGTTGTTTCGAAGTCATTTATCAAATAAAAAGAAAATGTATTGTGCTGGTACAGTATAACAGATGTGTTTTAATAGCAACTGCCTCTGTGTTATATAACTTTAAGCGCAGCCGTCCCAAATAGCAACTCGCTTCAGCAACAATATCCGGTCCAGCTATTAAATGTCCCGGCGAATCGGTACCCGACTGGATATTATTTCAAAGTTACTATTCCGTAACGCCAATACGTAGCGTCGGTGGCTCAATGGTGTGGACTGTCGCCTTCCTACCAGGAGGGCTGAGGTTTTTTTTTTTTTTTTTTTTTTTTTTTTTTTTTTTAATAGTTTAATAGTTTAATTTCTTTCTTTCTTTCTTTAAAACAAAAGCAAAACAATACATACCAATACAGGTTAATCACTAAATAAACATGTGTTAAAGTCACTTATGTTTTACGTAAAACATACATCACATGATACACAAAACGGTAAGTACCCGAGTCAACATAAGGTTACTCACACAATCACTTAATCTTTAACAATAAAAATAATAAGTAAGAAAAAAAATAAAATCAAACAATACACTTTTAAATAAAAACCAATTATGCGTATCTATTTATGTTAGCATGACTATTTTATAAGTTGGCGGTATACAATTATATAAAATTCTTTACCTACCGTGCTAGTCGAAACTGAGTTACGGCTAGGTAAGAATCTCGCTCCTGCAATACATGCTCTAACGTACCGTGCAGTAGGACGCTTTTCGAATGAACGCCTTGCTAATTATTTACGTGCACAATTGATGTCGGTGAGTCGAGGTAACTGCTAACGCACAGTACACTCAACATTAACAGATAAATCAAACTGTTATAAATCCTTAATCTAAGTTTAACAAAGCGTAGTAATACAAGTTTAATAAAAATTACATGCTACTGTTTCTAGTTTGGCGATATTACAATAACAATATAAATATATATTTTCAATTTACAGCGTTAATAAAATAATACTTAGCTATATATATATATATTATACTTTCATATCATGGAGGGATGTTAACTATCATATTTAATTACAATTAAATTATATACATACACACAAATGATTACAACTATGCACGCATTCATACAATATAATATAATATATACACATATACACATACATACGTAAATATTACACATTACATTATACATGTATAATCACATATATGTACACACATAACACACACATACTGTATTTAAATATTATTTACCAGTCTTTATTAACTCTTCTGTCATTTCATAGTCCATATTACTCAGAAAGTTCTCCAAACTCTTGTTGCAAATAAATCTTGACAAATCTCTTATTTGAAGTTTTTTGTTAATACAATTATACAAATATGGTGCCATGTAAAAAGGGAATCTCCTGGCGAAAGTTGTTTTACATGTAGGAATTGCGTATGCCTCATGACGTCTCCTAGTTAAAACATTATTGCGGCCCGTGTAGGCATGCTGTCGAAGAATACTTGACTTTATATATAACTGTCTTATATTTAAAACCCCAAATTCGTTGTATAATTCCGTAGTTGGAAACCTAAAATGTTTGAAGTTGATTACCTTGAGAATACATCTCTCTCTTTCAACTTTGATAAGAATAGTTTTACCTGCGCCACCCCAGACAGATATACCGTATGTTGCTATAGATTGGCATAGGGCTAAGTAAATCATTTTATTGATTTTTTGGTCTTTTAGATTTCTTAATCTTTTGAAAATTGGTATCAATTTACGAATACGCGTCCTAAGTCCGGCAATGTGCTGTTTCCATTTCATGTTCTTATCTATTTCAATACCTAGGTACCTCACACTATCCGCACTGGACAAAGTAAAACAATTGCATGTTTCCTCTGCGAAACAGTTGTAATGGTGCACTTTCAAAACAAAGTCAGGGTCTGGTTGAAATTTATTATTTATACTAAAAGTAATATATTTAGTCTTTGTTTGATTTAACGTTAGTAAATTCATACTAAGCCACCCTGTCACTATTTTCAATCCCTCTTCCGCTGCGGACTTCACCTTATTCCATGACTCATCCCGAAAAATGATCACCGTGTCATCAGCGAAAGTTATTACCTTTGAATTAGGGAGTGAAATGTTACATAAATCGTTAATGTAGATTGAGAAGAGAGTCGGGCCAAGGACTGATCCCTGCGGAACACCGGAAATTAACGTCCCCACCGAGGAGCACGAGCCTACCCGTATAGGGTGATTAGGCCTTAGTCGTCCACGCGGGCCCAGTGCGGATTGGACGACTTCAAACACAACCTTCGAATCTCTTCGCAGGCGTGCATGAAGGTTTCCTCACGATGTTTTCCTTCACCGTAAGAGCGTCGGATAACGTACATATATTTTCGAAAATTCGAAAATACATTGGTACGTGTCGGGATTTGAACCTCAGCCCTCCCGGTAGGAAGGCGACAGTCCACACCACTGAGCCACCGACGCTCTGATGATCTGAAATGATTAACATAGTAATTTAGTGGGCTATTGCAGACTGAATCAGGTGATTGAATATAAACACTCGGTGTTTTGAAGATCAGACTAAGTTATCTGTCAACTGGCGGTTGTTCTGCATTCTGTAAGTACATTTATGTTCAAACTGTGTCTGACTGTGGTTATTATAATATGGTATTTTTGCAATTCCAATTTTGTAAACTGACAGTAAAACCAGTAAGTGAATACGGAAAACTAGGGGATAATGTTATCTTACACTTCTGTCTAAAGTAAGAAACTTTACTTTGTACTTTTTGAGATCTTTTTTTTATCGACGACAATTACCAATCCTGCATCCTTAAGTACAAAGTATTCCTAAATATTACACTTGGGATAACTAGAGCCTTTATTTACTTCCATTTCAAATATTACTTCGATAATTTTTGTTGTTGCTCCTCTGAATTATAAGTGTATTTGTCTGTTTTTAACCTATAGGTATGATATAAGTGAAAGCTCTTAGTTAAAATTTAATTCAACAAGTGTATCTTGTGGGGTTTTGATGGAAATAAAATATTTATTTTATTTGGAAATAATGCCGTTAAATCGGTAATACTAGTCTGTCAACTTATGACACAAAAAAATACTGAAGTATATTATTTGATTCTAATCCCTTATATATTAAAAAGGAACCTTTTAAAATTTTCGAATATTTTAGCAATGTTTAACGTCTGTAAATTTTAAGCTAACAATTCATGATAATTTGGAAAGGCTAGACTCGTGGGATTAATTTGAGAAATTAATCCAGTGGAATTAACGTGGACGTAAAACCTGGAACTAATGGGGGCCTGGACTGGATATGATACGCTAAGTCTAGACCATTAGGCGGATCGCACTAGAAACAAATCGCTATACGAGAGTTATTAGTCCAATCTGCGACTTACCGACCATAAAATTAACTAGGTAAATTTGGTTGATAGAAAATGATCGATACGAGTAAATGCTTATTTCAAAAGAATAATTGTTTCTTGAGAATAATTGATTGTTATTTTAACTATGTTTGCGACAGCTGTAGTCACACGATTCCTGTGATATCGTTATGATCGGGAAACTGCAACCTCTCATAATTACAATAATAAAAGACATTAACGGTGCTGAGGTTCACGTTTTATGTTGACAGTAACCAATAAATTAAATTATTAAGGAAAGTCTGTTACTCTACTCAGACTTAAAACAAATACTGAGTGTGGAACTAGATTCAGTTTTAATGGTTTTATTAATTGAAAATGTATCTAAAAAGACATTATTTCTGAATCAAAAATCCAAATGTACATCACCGCGAACAACAAATATTTTTGTAATAATTATAGTGGGTGGGCTATTAGGTATACGAGTGGAAAGATAAGGCTTTCAAATATAATTTAATATCAGAAACCTATTTTTTGGACTCCAAAACATTGTATCTATTAATCCTAGACACCCGAGGTATTCCCTCAACTAGTGAACCCCTTAAAATGTCATTAGCAGAATAGTCCCTGATTAAAGTCACCTTAACGTACGAAATAACTAACGCCGAAGTAACTTTTGTACGTGTTAGCTTAATGGGAAATATATTTCCATAGTTCAGGTACCTTTACTTTTAGTATATATAGAAAAATCGAAAATCAGCATTCAAGGTGTTTAAAATCATCATAATTTAATCCGGTCTTAAATTCAATTTCCTACGGTGGGCTTAATGGCGCAGTGGCTAATTCGGATCAAGATCGCAAAAATCTAGGAACTTACGCTATAGTCGGTCGGAATCATCTTTCTTTTCAGAAAATTAGTGATTGAGCCGAAGCATTATAGACAAAATCACACTAAGTAAGTCAGTCAGGACTTTCTGTGATTGTTCTGACTACGCTGAGTAGGCTAGGTTAGTCCAATTACATAAATTTAAAATTGTTTTTTTTTGGAAGTTTTTTTAATGAATTTTGTAACTGTTATCTGAATAATAGTTTACTTAACTTACTTCACTATGCGGTCACAACGCGAGATTAGAACCCACAACCGCCAGATCATGCAGCGGCCTAACGCACTTGACCGCTGAAGCAGTATATTAGCATTGATACATTTTATAGGCTGTGACTCCAAATTCCCTTTTTGCCGTCTATTATATTATCTGCAGTGATAAAGCTAAAAGACTTATGATTTTTTGATGAGAACAAGTTCTTAAAAGATTGGATTGCACGACCGAAATGGCAGCTCTGACATTTCAGACAGCATTCATTGTATTTTCCAATACATATTTCAAATTAAGACCAAGTTTTTCGTTCATTCATGGTTCTTATATTTGAAGTATAATAATACATGAACTTAACAATGAAAACGAAAGTCATTGCTTTAATATAAAAGTTTTAAATCTATTCCACTAGTAAATTATTAGTGCTTATTCGTCTATAACTTTTGCAAACTTTGTTTTCTGTCTTATTAGAAACTTTTAATAGCATTACGTCATTCAAAGTCAAAATTCATCAATTTGGGCTAACATTAAACACATCAAAACGTCTTATGAAATACAAACAAAAAAATTTAAAAAACTGAGACTGTAAATGTTATATATAATGTGTAATGAAATCACTAAAATATTTTAGCACTCATATACTGCTATAAGCAGTTACTTGTATAATCACTTAGTAACATACATATTTGCTCGATGGTATTTAATACGTACTAGAGTTCGATATTTTATAGAAGTACAATTAGTTTTTACACCGTTTATAGATTACGTCTAAATAGGTACCTATTATTTTGCTTTAACATTTTTAATAAAACTTTCATTGATACCGACTCAATAACATTATAAGATAATATCATTATTGATATTCGTACAGTTATTGAATAAATGTCGACAGATATTCACACAAGAACAAGCCACCAATTTCACTGAACAGCTTGTGCGATAGGTACTAAACTTTATAACCGTCTACTGAATCGATTACACTACATGGGTCTACTACTTTTTGTAAATACATACATACTATACTTAGAAACACCCATACCAATACAAATAGACCATCCAACACACTTATGTTCGTACTGGCCGTGGATCAAACCTGGAACCCTTGGTGTAACTGACGTTTTAACCATTACACTAAATGAGTGTTTAATTTTGAAGCTTCTTTTTATTATACGAGTTTAATAAATGATCAAATATACCAAACTCAAACTACAGCTTGGCGTACGCACTTCCCTGCACTTTTATATTCGTCTGACCGTATGCTTGGGCAACACGAGCGCGGATATTGGCTCCAACGCTGTATTGGAGTTGGTGCCCGATCGAATGTACCCGGACTGTGTGAACAACAAGACTTGATTGCGCTATCTTCTGAAGAGCTGGAAATAACGTTTGCGAATGCAGCGCTCGAATATAAATGAAGTTCACTATTAACTCAACATTCGAACAAAAAAGGCAATAAATTCGCTTATGCTCGGAATGGGACAAGCGTCGATGGAATATTTATTTTATACGTGTTTTTATTTATTTTAAATGGGGTTTTAACAGAGCCAACGTGCCAACAACATGCCACAGCGGCTACTGAGACACGCATTAAACGTCCCCACCAAAGGACACGAGCCTACCCGTAAAGGATGTATAGGCCTAAGTCGTCCACGTGGGCCTAGTGCGGATTGGCCGTCTTCAAGCACAACCTTTGAATTTCTTCGCAGGCGTGCGCAGTTTTCCCACGATGTTTTCCTTCACCGTAAGAGAGTCGGATAAACGTATATTATAATCTCAAAATTTCGAAAGTACTTCGAAAATACTTTGGTACGTGGCGGGATTTGCTCCTGCACCCTCTAGATCGAAAGTCAATAGTTCACACCAATGAGCCACCAACGACTTTTGTAAAGAGACACACGTTTCTTTACAAAAGTTACTTTTTTAAGCAACCTGAGGAAAGTGGTTTCGGTTCGGAGAAACGCAAATTAAACCTAGAGCCTGCCTCTGATTGGTATATTTTTAAATAAAAAAGGGATCAAAGACGCGTCAGTACCATCGTAAAGTCTGAATGAGGTTTATTTAATAAAATTCATCCATAGTTTTGTGTACAGGGTTGTGTCATTTTTCTCTACATCAATTTATAATTTATTATATTTATTGGTATAAAACTGTTAAAACTTTTATAAATTTGCAATGATAAAAACAAATTAAATGATCCAATGACACTTAATCTCAACAGGATTGATTCTATTCTTGATAGCTTCAAATGGCTAAACCAATACAAATTCATTTTTCACCATTTGAGAATTCCTAGCCAAAGGGCAAAAAACGGCACCCTTATAGATTCCTTATGTCTGTCTGTCCATCCGTACGTCACACCTTTTTTCTCCGAATCTATTCCCTCCACGGGCGAATCCGACTCGTACTTGACCAATTTTTCAAATGTTAATAATACGACCTGCTTACATTGACTTTTAAAATTTTATCATGATTTTTGTACAATAACTGTATGAAAGATGTTTTGCTATGTTTTCACTTAACTATGAATAAACCTGCTCAGATTGTTTTTTTTATATATATAACATAGAGAGGCAAACGAGCATGCGGTCCACCTGATGGAAAGTGTCACCGCAACCGATGCATAGTAGGTTAGTCGGATGTTAAGCACACCGAGCTTCTTTGAGGCCAACTTGGCTTTACTCTCCAAATGACCGCGAAACTGAACATTATTAGAAATATCAACACCAAAGAATTCCGATACTAGCTGAGGGACTAAGGGGAGTGTTTAAAAATTTGGGCGATACTGCAAAGGGTGTCTTTTTTTGCGATAAAAGCATAGACTTGTGTCTTTTTGGGGTTAAAGTGCACTAGATTGTCTTGACCCCAATCGGAGACATTGTTTATTTGGAAAATACGTCCATGTTAAAGGAAACACCCAAATCAATAAAAATATACAAGTATGTACATACAAATGTTTGTACTACGCGGTGATCGAACCTGAAACCATTGGTGTGGTAGTCAACTTCTCAACCATAATACGATATGGGTCGATTATTATCTGGTATTAGATACATGTAAATGTCGATTCTCTGAAGACCTCCTTGTTTTATCGTCATCATTAGCAGCAGATCATTAAACGTCCCAACCGGCACTACCTGTAAGGGCTGATGAGGCCTTTGCCGTCCATGTCGGCCCAGTGCGAATTGGCCGTCACGCATAACCTTCAAAAACTATTAGCACGCTTTAAATGCGTATGAATATAGTAAACAATACAATAAAACAAAATTACAAAGGTACTGCTTATTCTAAATGGAAGTTCTTGCAGAAGTCCTAAAAAGAGAAAGATACATTTGAGACAGGCTGACTAAGGGCGTACTTTTGTATAAAAATCGTTTATTGTAATTTGGCTACTAATAATTTCCTTAACGACCTTTGAATTATTTGAGGAGCGGTTATAATTTACCATTAAATGTACCACATGGTTTTCTGTCTATTAAAACTTAAAAAAAAAAAATTAAATAAATTTTGGCGATAACCAAAAATGCAAAATGAAATATCAAGTCAATAAATCACAATGAACGAAAGGACAAAAGACATCGTTTTTTACGATACAACCAATTTGTATTGGGAGAACGATTTTCTGTAAGACTTGAACCTTCTTCTGTCAAAGTGATTTATCCAACTGTTACTTTGAAGGTTTCCAATCATAGTTTTGTTAAGTGAAGTAGTATCTTACTTAGTGTGCAATTTAACACTCCGATAAGGTTCACTGGTGTAGCAGTTGGTTGAATACCTGTTTTATAAGATCATTAAAAACAAGTTATTGGTTTGTTAAGTTTTATAGTCTACTGTGTACAGTGTGATCAGTATACTGGCTACGAATTTAAGTATAAAGATTTAATAAGAAGCTACAACTCATAAGCTCTTCTATTTTAGGTAGATACTAAATGTCAACAGCAAAGTTTGAGTCCTATGGCATAAATGGGTTAAATTCATAATAAATAATTTCACGTTTCACACGTGTCTCTTCTCACCGAGCTGTCAAATTTAACATTCATTTTTGGAAATTCTCTTTTATTACGAAAAATCTTAAACGAATCGTAGCTCCCCGTTTTATGATGAGCTTACACTCATAAACATTCACCTTCAGCAACAAACATCAAGTACACATTCGCGACCCTTTAATAAAAGCATTCGCTACCTTACAGTTAGTACAGCAATTCAGCGAGTGTATCTAATGGGCACTTTAATTAGCTGAGGGTTAAATAACGTACACTTAGTCCCCTTAACAGCTAATCTTAGGCTTTACATAAACCTCTTTCGATTACGTAACACGTTAACGCCTCTTGCTCACTTATAGAGAAATTGGAGTTAATTATGATTGATACGGAATCGTTTACTCCAATAAGAACCTCACCATAGCTTTTATTGATGATCTTTGCTACATAGTGACCACAACTTTTGTAATATTAGGAATATATTGAATTGAATTGAATTGTTTGCCATACTAGCATAAAGCGTCACTAAGTTGTACCCTACTAAAACTTAAGAACCTTTGTACACTTAGTTGAAAATAAAACAAATTTGAATTAATAGGACAGTATTGAAGAAAAGAGCGTCGGTGGCCCAATGGTTTGGACTGTTGCCTTCCGATCGGAAGGGTGAAGGTTCAAATCTCGCCACGTACCAATGTGTTTTCTAAAATTGAAAATTATATGGACGTTACCCAACACGGTGATGACGGTTGGTGATAATCATATCATCTGATTTTCTGTTAACACCGCCCTGTGCCTTTCACTTGAGACTACAAATGAAAGGTCTTCATAGCAAGAAATTGAGCATTGAAGAGGATTGCCCCCTTCGGTATAGGAATACAAGATACTTTTGTACCTACCTTGCTCTATGAACATGTGAACGAATTGCAAGGTATACCCAAACTCAAAATCATTTACTGCACTTCATGTCAACTGTGTAAGGTTTAACATTAAAAAAAAGTTGCCTTCTGACATCCCCTCCGTGACCTTTCTTGAACTTTTTCAGACTCTTCGAAGTATTCGTTAAAAATTCAAAGGCAGGCTACTGAGCCAAACCTTTTGACTCGATTCTGTTGTTCACATTTATTAAGAATCGGTAGTAAAATAAAGTAAGGTTTCACGTTAAAAGAGAATAAAAATTAAACTTATCCTCAAAAAATAGCGTGACATATAGAATAAAAAATAGATTTACTCCACTTTATTCTTTTATTATCAATCAACTTCTTATTTAGTTTTCATATTAATGATCATAATGATATAACAGAATTTGAAATTATAAAAAATAAATATTTATAAAAATTATTTAATTTTAAAATCCAAAGCTTAAATCGAATTACTGGTAGAATTCAAGTTTTTTGAGATTCAGACCGTGTCCGCAATAAACTGATTTGGTTCTTCTACAGCGCTTGATGCATTATTCACCCTCACCGAGCATTTTGTCTCCGATGTTTCGACTTAAGTCCCGGCCAAGCATAGCAATGTTTAAGTTATGAAGATGTGACTGGCTTACACCACTAAAAAGAGACATTTCTCAAGCTGTAATTTATGGAGGGAATTTAATAATTTTACCAAAAACCGCAACCTTTTTGTCGAAGCTTTTGTCTCGAGACACGATTATTTTCTTGCTCATGGCCGGTACTTAAATGGGCGTCCAATATTCCGCAAAATATTTCATCCTCTGATGAATTGTTACACTTTTCAAATGACGCTCTTATGTTATGTTCAACGTAACGATTGAAATATTTTCCATTTCTTTTAACCCCCAGAATTCCAGACACAATAGAAAATCTATTGTTTTTGTTGGATTTATCAGTCAGTGACGGGTTAAAGACATGTTATTCACATTTTGCGGAAGGTTTGGCGGTAACATTTTAAGGGTTTTTGTAAACCACCACGGAGGCCTGGTATTGAATGGTGGTTTTTAACTACTACAATCCTAAGACAGTAACCGGAATCAACGGCAAGTGCCTTCTGAAGCACGGAGGGACTTAAGATAAAATTTTTGGTCACCCATCCGACGGTGACCATTGCGATAGTTGCTTGACAAGTGCGGTCGTCAAACAGAATACGCTACACCATGGAGCATCTACTTACACGTAAATTACATTACAGGATCAACGAACTCCACGAAATACTTTCTTTTGTACACACAGAACACTTTGTTTGATTGAATTACCCACCTTTTTCACATTACTTCATCAAAACTTTATCTCAGATTTATAGTGTCGCAAAGTCAACACTTTCGAAAGTGACAGATACTACTCCAATAACTCTTACGCGCGTTATGAGACGCTTCGTATGATTTATTCTCTCCGTTCCAACAAAATGGGATAAAGCATTTCTTCCGATAAATATTTGGTTCGCTTACCCGCAAAGCGTTTGGTCGAGTCCTTATTGCGTCTATTGCAGTTCACCTTATACGGCTTAGAATGTTGCATAGCGCATAATGTTGTATTTCGTCAAGAGAGAGAGGTAACTCGTGGCCCTAAATTGTCCCCTCCTGTTACCCCTCCCTCCTTCGTTCTAAAGTTAGCAAAACACTTGTAGCTCTTTGGTAGTAATGAGTAATTCACTATTTACAGATGAAATGACTGGCTTGCCTACCAATGAAATAAAATAAAGTTGAACCCCTTCCTCGACCAATTTCGACAGTGAGAGTTTAGTCTTCACTCGGTACTGAGTCGTCCAATAGTTGCCACAGTGCCAGATGTCGTCCCGTGAAAAATAGTTTTGCAATTCTGTGCTTCGGGATCAGGGCACTGAAGCTTGCATAATAACCGGGTATAGAGACCTAACATCTCGGGTGTCAGACGCATTGCGGCATTGATGGAGAATAATAACTGTTTAAGTATCAGTTGTTGGGCTCAATCAATAACTATGACAGAGCGGCTTTGTCATGGTAAGGCGCATCACTTCTACACCATCAGGTGAGCGACCTGACCGTTATGTACACATTGTAACATTAAAAAACCATAAATATTGTATATTGAGAAAATGTACCTAGAAGGTCTAATTATTCTGACTACCTTTACTAAAACAAAAATACAAAGATCTTATAAAACTACCAATACAAGTTCAAGTTACAAAGTAACAAGTTGTTTCCGAGATTCACAACTTTGTTTCCTACTGATTACCGATAACAATCATGTTTCTATCGACACCTGCTTGAGTTTAGCAAACTTACAAATGTAACCGAAGCTAGTTGCGTAAGTATGAGATAAGTTCAAATAATTTTCAGTTTGGTAATGCATTTTTGGCACAATGATATGAGACGACATCTTTATATACGTACAAGTTAAACGGTTCCGAGGCTATGGTACAGTTGTTTGAAAGTTATGTTTCTCGACGCTATTTTATCCTGAAATTTTGTTTAGCATTTAAAAATATTAAGACACGATTTCAAAAGATTTAGAAATTACTTTTACCAATATATCATTTATATCATCATCATCAGCTCATTAAACGTCCCCACCGAGGGGCACGAGCCTACTGTAAGGGTGTTTAGGCCTTAGTCGCCCACGCGGGCCCGGTGCGGGTTGGACGAACACACGCAAAACCTTTGAATCACTTCGCAGGCGTGCGCAGGTTTCCTCACGACGTTCCTTCACCTTAATTTATATAAGGTAAGTGTGCCAGTAATGGACCGGTTAAGGATAAAAATATGATTTTCTCAGCCTAAGAAAAATGTAGAGTACCAGGATTTTTTCTAGTAAAAAACAACTTATTCTTAATAAGTTGTTTTCTTCGTGTTTGTCACAGGTGGTCCACTATTGGTGCATGGTCCATTATAGGTACACTTACCTTTCTATGTGTATAAAGTTTATGATGATGAGATGTATACAATGTATGATTCAGTTTTTGATCGTTACCTGCCGCGCTCTTCTAATAAGTCACCATATCTATAGCGAGCTAACAAACATGGGATTGCTTTCCAAAATTTTATGCTGAGCCTCCAACGAACTTACATATTTTTATTAGAAACAAGAATTATACTCATTCCCTCTAAATAAATATTATTTAAATTAAGCAATTAGTTAAGTGTACAATAAATTCTAGGTAAACACCACATGCTTTGTTTAAAATGCTTTATTAATTACATATTTACTATATAATGCATATCGGATTCCAACTAGAGCCTTTTCTTACTAACTAGCCCTACCTGCAATGCCCTAAGCCGATTTTCAAACCCCACTCCGGACACACTCGTTGCGCAAACTGACTTGTATACTGGTGCAAGAATACTTGTAATATTACTAGTGTGTGCAAATAATGCAATTGAAATATTGTTTACAAATAAATAAATGAGTGTTAATCGCTTCTTCATCCGAGCAACGGGGTTTGAATCCCAGGAAGAGAACGCCTGGTGAATGTCACTTTGTGCGATTTCGTGCACTTTAAGGTTAAGTCTTTTTTGTTGAACTGGAGGCAAACGAGCATACGCTTCGCCTGATGTTAAGTTGCACCGCCGCCCATGAACATTCATTAGGTCCCAGAAATGCGTTGAAGGCACTTTAGTCCTTGATACGAACTTGATATTTGACGGTGTTACATATTTAATAAGGGCGTAAGGCGGCATATAAAACTTTGACGCCAGGGTCGTATAATTTGTCAATCTTAGTAACCTCTGGAAGAAGAAATAAAGCAATCTGCGGTCGCCACTTTCCCGGTTAGCTGTAAAAACATCAAAAGCGAACAACAAAGAGACTGTCTAAGACAATCTTATTATAACCTGTTTTTACGTGTCAATATAAGCATACAAGTAATGTCGCACACAATAGAGTTTTCTTTTCAAACGTATATCCATACGATTTTAAATTATTATTTTTTAAAATTGCTGTAACCTAAAGTGATTTTTGTAGCATCACAATGAAACAGTCTAGAACTACTTACATTTTTCACTCCTTCAGCGGCATTGTCGCTTGCACTAAATGAATTACCAGCCGCAAAGCGCCGACCGCCCCATGAATTATTTATCGTGTGTGCCAACCCTCTCCGCGCAAGGGTAAATAACGTGGCCAAAATATTCCCTGCGACATACGAAATTGAAAAATTTCCCTCTAATTAGACTGTTGATGCGTAACTTTGGAACGCTTAAGAACTTTTGCAGGTACGAATCGTGACAACTTTCAGAGGAGCTTGTTAGAAGTGTTCACACTTAAAACGTAACTTTTTCCAATATAGCTTAGACACGGACGTATTAAACGGACGAACTGTCATTAATACAAAAAATGTGCCCCGAAATGACAGGTGTTCTTTATGGTGTAATTTTAACAAATGTTTTTGTATACTGATTTTAGTATTTTCAACTAAAAATATATAATCGAATTATACATTTACCTATGATACGTAATTTCTGGATTGTTTTCATTTTGTTCACTCTGGTTTTGGACCATTTGACAATACAAACCATGCTCTTTTTAGATTTTTTTCCTAACATAGTCTATGGCTCTGACGACAGATGCGCGCCAAATGTCTTAATATTTCGTTGTTTTCTATACAAAAACTGGCCGAATTTCGACACACTTTTGTTGACAGCAAAACTCCGTTCGTATTTTTTATACGTCTATGAGCTAAGCTTCGATATTTTTTCATGGGTAGCCAAATTAGTTTACGATGCTTAGTAAGTGATACCGCAACCCATGGATACTCGTAACTCCAATAGAGCAACGAGTGCGTTACCAAACTTAAAAAATGAAAAAGGGAAAAAGAAATATGGAGAAGGTAAAGGGAAAGTTTGGTGAACAGCGCAAAACGTAAACAAATCGCGTTTCTTTCATAAATGAATGAACGATCTAATCGTTTTCGGTCATGGCGACTACTTCGACTCCTAAACAGTACGGCGCACATGCGCTTGAAGATGGCTAATGTAACCGATCATGACTGTATGATGTTTCATTCATATGGTTTCTACATTCATACTAGGTTACCTAGCCCCTGCAACGCCCTAAGCCGAGGTTCGCGTCCCACTCTAGGACACTCTTGGGCTCGTTGCATAATTTTTGGGCTAAGAGCGATCTGCGCATTCAATTGTCCGGTGAATTCATCCATTTGTGCCAAAGTATCGGTCTCCTACACCTGAACTCAGTTCAAAGATAAAAATGGAGCCCCTACATATTGAGAATAAATCTCAGGTGAACGTCAAATTGCTTATATTCAATAATATAGGGATAGCTCAAGGTAATGCGATACGAAATAATGGAATTTTTACCAAAGGGAAATCAATGTTCGAGCACTTTGGCTAGAAAGGTTCTCGAGGTCAATATTGGCAAGATGCAATATGATTTTATCGTATTTTGTTACATCTTATTAAAAATTAACGTATCAATTAATTTTAACAACTTTGATTCTCTATAACACATTTGCGTTACTGAGTGAGTGAAAGAAAAAGCACAGCAGAAATAATAAAACTTTCTCCCTAGGGGACTTGATTAATTAGGATCTTATATATAAATTGTTCGATTAATTACAGAGTGTAAGAGGTTTCCGGTATATTCCAACAGTTTGTATGCCTAAGGAAAGTATGTATCTTTTAGTGACACAAATAAGCACTTAGAAAAAGTATTTCGGAAATTTCGCAATGTGCGAACAGCCCAAGCAGAAAAAAAAGTTATATACCCAATATACTCTTACATACACACAGAGCCATTAAGGCCCTCGTCTGCCTTTAATTTATATGAATTTAATAACAAAACATACTTACTTCAAGTACTTTTTGAAAATACATACAAAGTATTACAAAGGAAATGCTTTAGCCACATACTATAGGTTATATAAATTACAACCTTATCTCTAACCAATATTATGCTTATTGGCATACGTAGCTTTATTTTGGGCTGTCGGGCGAGGCACAAGAATGATTGAATGCTGTGAACAATACTTTCATTGCTGGTGTACTCTAGGTGACAATAATTTTTGATTGCTTACTGCTCCTAAATTGCCGATTGCTTATTACTTCATATAAAGAAGCACGGAAATACAACAAGAAATCAGAAACTGACAGCTAAAATGGCAGCGGGCGCGTTATTTGCTTAGTAATTTGATTTAAGGTGAAGATCGAGCGCCTCGAACGTAGTGCAAAAGGTACTTTAGGGAAACCGAAAATCGTGTTAACTAAGGAATAGAAGGCCTTTTGGGAAACCTTTGCGTGTTTGATTGCTTCTGAAAGTTACATGTAGAATGTTAATCAGGATGTTCAAGTTGTGCAAGTAAACTAGGCATTGTTGACACCAGAATATTGGTACCGTCAACAACAATGCGACAAAGAAAATTACAAAGAACGGGTAGTAGCAATCTTTCATTCAAACTAACTTTTTTGTTTGATATCTAATCCGTTTTACTAGTATAAAGGACGATTTAAGTCCAATAATGTTTATATTTTTCTTGTATTTCAAAATAACCAATAACATCATTTTAATATATGAAATTGACTCAGCCTAAAAATTGAAGTAGTGATGAATAATACCTTGTTTATTAATTAGAATAAAAAAGGAAACCTAGAACCCCTAAATTTAATTATTTTATTTCGGATAACAAACAGCTCACAATGAATACTTAAAACTAATACTTAGTTTATTTGCGTTGTTTATTGTGAAGCCCACACCGTTATCCTCAGGTCATTAAATAGTCAAGGTCAATCATTTCATTTCATTTCCTTCATCTAAAGATAAAAATAATATAGGAATTTGAATTTAAAGGCTTATCTTATTTTAGGCTCCACTCCTAAAAGAAGGCTTTGGTATCAGAGTCGGCACAGACATAAACAATATTACAAATCTCTGTCCTTACAACACTCAAACGTGTCTATAAGTCTGGCCGCATTGCCACGCTGAAAAACCAAACTTATGTATTGACCAGGATTTCGTCATTAACATCAGATCAGACTAAATATTCGCATAACCTCCATGACTCACAGGGCAAGCCTTATTTGGTCGTCTTGGCAACATTTAACATAAAATGTTTCGGTGGTATTACACATTTTTTATCGTGTTGTATCTCAAAAATGTTGCGTACACTTGACAAAAACAATCAGAGTAACTGTCAACTTTATCCAGCATTTCTAAAACGCCTTACGACCCCCATAATAGTGACAAAATGCCCTAAAACATTAATTAGGTTTAACGAAGACCGAATAATACTTAAATACACGCCTTTTATGTGTACAATGTTAGTAGTAAAAAACTTTTTTACAGAAATATAGACATAAGAGAAAATCTATTGTCTAGCGCCTTAAGACGTCATTGGCGGTCAAATAGTTAATTATACGCCTCGTGACCTGCGTATTTCTAATTTAACCTATGATATTCAAGAACAATGAACTCAAAACTTATCTTAGCTGGGTCAGATTCGCATACAATGATACTGCAAAACTAAGTTTGGAGGTGAGGGCAATGAAGGCCTAAACTAACATGGACGCACCCTTCCAAGTCATAAATTATATTTGACGACATATCAGTTTCAAGAGTCAGCTTTGACTTGTGGCCTAACCCTACGTTTATTAAACTGAAGACTTTGATGCTGTTGTATCGAGAATTTCCTAAAGTTTTCTATTATAAAGCATCGAAGCCTTATCCAATTTATTTTGAATAGTCATCTTTGCCTAGTGAAAAACTGTCATCTATTTCAAGACACTTCTATTTGTGTTTCAAAATCTTATTTTATTATTGGTTGTTTAATTCGTAATTAACGTTGTTGATATACGAGTATTTTGCTTGTTTTTTATACGACATACATGTTGCTTCAGAAAGTGTAAGCAATGAGTAGTATTTAATTCAGTATTATATCATGCAGGGTAGTATGTGTAAGTCTCTCCTATCAAAAATAATTAACACATTATCCAAGCCAATGTCACTTAAGGTAAAATATCACTATTTTACTTCTTCTGAAGATTATTTCCTTCTCCATTATATAATATATATGAATACTGCTATAAAAGTGTTCCTATAAACGGAAATAAATGTTACACGACAAAACAAAAACCTACTTCTTTTGAATCACTTTAGAAATATAAGTACTATACCTGAATAAATCTCGCAGAGAAAGCAAACATCTCACGTAACGTACCAGACCTTTGGCCTCCACCACACGTCTATTAATGAATTATGAACGAGGGCGAAAATAATGTGATGCGCCCTACCCGGGTATCGCAACATGAAAACGTCATCGCTTTAATGATGGTAAAGGATTACAGGCGATGCTAATGAATACTGACGGGTGGTGCAGGAACTACTTTAGCATTGCCGTGTTGAGCGATGGGACGTGTGCCTTCAACGATATTGTGTGGAAATGGTGTAACGGCATTTGCGTAAGATATTACCTGAACTAGTGTATCTTATTTATTCCTGTATACATTTTACCTAATTTCATCGCCAAAGCTATTTGGAGAACTGATTTACCGTGCTTTTGGAAGAAGCTGATATACTCATATCTTCCATATACTAACCTTCTTTGAATTGCTTAAATATATAAGGAATTAGCGCCCCGCTGAGCACAGGCCTTCCCACACAGCGAAGCTTTGGGGAAATTGAGCCGTAACCTGCCATGCGAGCCGAATGCGGATTAGTGGATGTTACCGACTACTATCCTAATATTATAGCCGGCACCGACGGGTTAACGTGCCCTCCGAATTAAGGCATCATCTTTATTTCGGAAAATCCGGTTATTTAGACTGCAATTTCCTTTACACACTGAGGAAAATTGTGCAATATAACTTTATCATCAGCTCATTAAACGTCCCCACCGAGGGGAACGAGCCTACCCGTAAACGGTGTTTAGGCCTTCCCCGCGGTCCCAGTGCGGGTTGGACGACTTCACGCACAACCTTTGAATGTCTTCGCAGGCGTGCGCAGGTTTTCTCACGATGTTTTACTTCACCGAAAAGACAAGTTCATATAATTTCGAAAATTTGAAAACATATTGGTATATTGCGGGATATACCAATATGTTAGGAGTATTAGACCGAATAGGATACCGCCCACATGGTAAGAGGGCAACAGTCACCATTGAGCCACCAACGCTAGTGTTTATATGTTATTGTTAGAAAACTTACAGTTTTCGCAACAAAACTTAATTAATGAAAGCGTTTTTTTTACGATTATGTCCAGTTATACGTGTGATATACCATAGCCCTCACGTTCAACAAATGTTTGATGAGCGAATTAGGTCAAGTCTATGTGAGTAGTGATCGTTTGGCTGGGCTTGGCTTTGTTTTTCAATATCACATCGAGACGTCCCTTATCAGGCGTTTAGAGTCAGATCGCTTTAACGCAATATATAATACTGTTGGCACATACTTAAATTTGATAAATTTTCTACAAATAAGGTACGTAAACGATGTATTATTCTAGGACGTTCTTAGGTTCGTTGCGTAAACTTTTTAAGCATGAGAGCCGGCTGCGCTCGTCCATTGAAGATGTGAAGAAGAATTAACAGCGAAAAGCCCACACAAAAAAAGCGTTTTGCTACCCCTCGTGTGACTACAAAACCCTTGTTTAAATGTCACTATAAGTCGGTATCACTTTATCCGTCCCCTCCTTAAGCGATTGTCAAAAACTTTGAGAAAGGAACTTGGAAATGACATTAAAGTGTGGGATGTTTTGACATCCAATAACATCTACGTTTGGTTAGTGTTTCTAGCTAAAGTGTTCGTAAATAAATTATGACATTTCATTTATGTTTTCCCGAGAGATTTTGTTGTCTCAATAGTTATGAAGATGTTACAGTTTAATACCAAGTACTTGTAATTCTTGTTAATAAATAAGTTATTTTAGAGTGCTTTATGAAAAAATAAACCTAGCTAGACAGACTCTGTTTTAGTCATCATGAATATCAAACGTTGTAGCTTTATTTAAAATATACACTAACAATATTTTTATTAAGCCTAAACCTTTTTCAGAAATTATGTAGCCCTGTCTTTCAATATAGAACAGCCGTGTATCACAAACCAGTTCTTCTTTTTACAAGATTCTCAAAATAAAATCGAATGCCAAAAAAAAACAAAATCAAAAATAGTTTATTTATTTATTTACTAGCGACCCGCCCATGCTTGCACCCACGGGTGCAATGGTGATATTCGTAATAAGCACGCTACTGCCTGCCCGATCCGCCGGTACCGCCAACGCTACGCAATTTTCATTTAAATCATATGCTGTAAAGAGCCATATAGATGTATATTAATTATCGACAATGTATTTAAGGTATTTAATTGGATAATGCTGTATCGGTTATAATCGCTTCAAAAGTTGGCTATTATTTGTCGTAAAAAGGAAATTACAAAAAAAAATATTGTAGGATATCTATAAGATATAAATATATACCATCACGGAGTTTTCTGTAGACAAAAATAAAGACCTTTTTTTTATTTACAATACTCAGCACAGTATACTGAGTATGTAAAATAATGTATAATTAAATTATTTACGACATTACATTAGGAACCTCAAAAATAACAGTTTTTCTCCACTATTTAATGGATTTTATTATGCATATAAACCTTTAGCTTGAATCACTCCATCTATTAAAAAAACCGCATCAAAATCCGTTCCAAAGTTTTAAAGACTTAAGCGTGCATGGGGACAAAAAAGCGACTTAGTTTTATACTATGTAGTGATTTTTACAACAATACAATTATAGACATAAAACAAACATCTTAATATAAAAAAAAACAAAGAAATAGACACCATTGCGTTCTTTCTGCACAAAACATAAACAATGTTACCTTGCCAATACATGACCTGCAAACGTGTTAACGCCACCCATAAATTGGAACACATG
The DNA here is from genome assembly GCA_019425675.1 of Leucinodes orbonalis. Lineage (NCBI taxonomy): Eukaryota > Metazoa > Arthropoda > Insecta > Lepidoptera > Crambidae > Leucinodes > Leucinodes orbonalis. The sequence continues at coordinate 99,917 of PQWD01000322.1, read as the reverse complement.
CCTCAATAAATTTCCATAATGAAGCAATATACAGAAATTGCCATATATTTATAGTTCCCCTCGACAGTAAGTCATCAACGCCACTTAATAGGCATCAAGGCAATCAAATAGTAATGGCTAGTGAGTTTTCGTGATTTTATTTTCGGACTCGAAGTCAATTTGGAAGCATTTGGGTGATTTGTGATGCCGATACGATAAGGGTTTTGGAACATGACCTTATGACGTCACTCGGCATTGTATTGGTTTACACAAACGTATTACTATGCTTTACGGAGCCCCGAATCCGCTAATTTTAAATTGTGCTAATAAATAACCAAATTCACACAGCGCGACCTAGCCCCATTTTGAGCGTGAAACTCGTATTTTAAGTACTAAACAACAGATAAACATTTTTTTTTGTTAATACATATCATACACAGAATCACCCAGACCAATACAAACAGACATAGTATTCATACACACAAATGTTTGTACTGCCCGGGGATCGAACCCGAAACCCTTGGTGTAGCGACAGAAATCTAGCGGACACTAAACAGGTCGTCCACAGACATCTCAATACAAATCTGTGGAGTCGTCAAGTATTTGTGGCTCAATAGTAAAATTTACACTTATTTGTTCTGTTGTATGGTGGATTTTAATTGGTTAACACCACTAGACAATTCATTTAACTTCATATCATTTTAAACCATTCACATCAAAGTTGTATTGAGGCTCAGATGTAAGGACTAATAAATCACCTCAATTACTTGTACAACATCAAACGTTGTTTGTTGAACCGAACTTCATAAAGTTTTATTTTTTGATGCTCTGAAAACGTTGCTGTATACATATTTAAGGTTTAAGATTTATGCAAATAACAGACGTAATAATTAGCGATTGGTTAAAAATTCTGCTGCTACACCAAGAGTTCTATCTCCGGGTAGTGCAAATATATGTGTGCATGATCATGTCTGTTGGGTCTGGTTAGTTCTATGTACCCTTAATTTAACATCACATCGTACTTCCCCACCGGGGGGCACGAGCCTACCCATATATTCCTTCACCTTAAGAGCTTCGTATGAACGTACATAATAATTTTGAAAATTCGAAAAGACATTACGTGGCAAGATTTGAACCTGCGCGGGCCACCGACGCTCAAATAATATAATTTACATGTATTTACAAAACAGAAAGTAAATATGTTTATCCGTTATTCAGTAAACAACAAGCTCATTGCTTTTTGTGCTAGAAAACGCTTTGTGAATATGGGTGGGTATTTACTCGTATTTATCTAAACAAATGATCTAGACATACTATCTGCCCTGCAGACATTATAGACCTGTCTATATGATTAACGTGTGAGCCTATAAAAACCGCCATTTATTGCCCATGAAAAATAAATATATTGTATTAATATAGAAAAAAAACATTGTTACTAGGTCAACACAAGGGGGAGAACAGTCCGATTCACAAATTACTTCTAGGTCAAATGGTTTTAATAAAATTCCAGCAAAAAATAAAGATAGCAGTGAGCAGGTACATCTGAAAACAAAAGTTCTTTCCCGTCACGACTTTTTAAACAGGTATTTATCCGACATTCCTAGTACGCCCTGTTTTCCCTTTTCTTTCGAGGCGTAATTTTTTTTTCTTATTCCGCTACCAAAATGGTGTCTTTGTTTAATATTTACGGCGGTGTCTTCAGTTTTCCGAGTAAGACCCCGTTCCATTAGTCGTATTAAAATGTTAACCTTGTCTCTACTTCTGTTGACACAATGGCCAACGCACGGCTGACTCTCATTGCTATTGAAATTATGCCACGAGAGGCTTATAGAAAACCCCGGATTGTGATTAACCCTGCTAACCTCTAGATTAATTTTTTTAATGCGCTTTTGTGCTCGCACTACGATGTTTTTATGTAAAACGGGGCGAGCAATAAATGGTAATGGTAGCACGTCCCTTGTCGGATTACCAACAATACATTGTGAAAAATTATATGAGGAACATTGCCGGTCGTTTATTATCATTGTACCACGTCAGGAGAGGACAATTTAAAATACTTGATGCCCTTACAAATGGAAGTGTAATGTTTTGTTTGATAGCATTTTTATCTTACTTCATATACGTCAAATGCCTCCGTGGTGTAGAAGCCTGAGTTTGTTGAGTTTGAGCGCTGAGTTTGCATTTCTGCATTATCAGTGGGCTGTGCAATTTTTTCCAGTTTGAAGGTAGGTAGTTTCAGACTGTGTCGCTTGATTGTCTGAAAAAGATGATTCTGTGATTTCGAGACCATGTTGAGACGTCAGTCGGCTTAGGCTGGTGATAGCCCGCCTTGTGGTGGTGGTGGGCTTTACACGCTTTGCTTGGTAACATGTAATGCTTTCTGACACTGTTTATTTAACATTAACACTTAGGGATTTTGAACTAACTTTTGCCATGGTCTGAGCCTTTAAGAGGGGCGTTAGGTTATAGGCTGATAATAATATTAATATATATCGGTATGTATAATAGTAACTACAGAATTTGAGATTAAGATACCTTAAATTTGACAACAAAAAATATCGAGTGATTGCAGCAACGCAAATAACAAAGATAATAAATGTTAATTAAATGGTGAAATAAAAAAAATACATTATTGAACAGAAACAGATACCGAGACCAAGCTTTGTGCTAGTATTAAAGTAAAAAAAAACAGATCAGATAGAAAATAAAAGCATTACAGTTAGGCAAACAAAGAGTTTCACTGAAACGTTTCATTTCTGTGAGGCAGGCATACATATATGCACTCATAATAGGGTTACCAACTGCTGCAACCTGAAAACATACTTAATTTGGTGGAAAGCTTAACATGAAACGTTTAAAAGAGTAATTTTATGTAAACCTTAAAAATAGTTTTTTTTAATTTATATAGTCTCTAAATAAACTTGTACCTATTGATACCTTCTATAGTAGTGAATATAAAAGTTTTGTTGGAAATTATCTTTCCCATGTACTACTAGACATAGTGTCCCTCCATTAGCGTCAGATATTCCGGTCCTTCGCTTTCCTGCCTCATGCAGCCAGACGTTTTGCAAGGCGTCTGTCTATCACATCGGAAGCTTTCCTATGTCACGTTATAAAAACTCGTCTGCTGCAAAGGTCCTCTGGCACTTAGGCTAACTAATACATATCTGCTTTATTGCTAACTTTAGTTCTTTCACGACTAACAATTATTTTTGTAAGCAATGAACTAAAATAGAAAGAAAAAATACTTCACAGAACAAGAGTGTTGGCAACCCTAATAATATGGTAGCGATAGATGTTTTCTCAAAAACGCGGTGCATGCGCTCCCGCTGCAAATTTTAATATTTCCCCCATTATGCTTGCACTTTGCATAACTCCACCTCTTTATAATAAACGAAATTTAACACTTTAAAATATTTGCAGTAGCATGCTTTGACGTTTGGACTTAAACGAGGGCACCGCATTATGTCGCATTATCCTCTTAATATTATAAAAAATTTCAAGCACGACCTGTATCGAAAATTAAATTAAGTTAATGCATGCTTTGCTCGGTAATATTTAACGCCTGCTGACACTGGTTATGTTTTGGCTCTTAAAATATTTCTTATTATTGTTAAGTAGGTACCGTTTATTAATTGTTATCATCATTTTGCTAGACTGATAAATTTTACTGCTTTAATTATCAAGTTGATTTTTAGCGTTCGTTTCTTGTAAGGTTTTTAACTTACTTGTTGGTTTTTCATATGTAAATCCTACCCATGACAGATACAGTATTGAATTGTAAAGACGAACTCAAAATTTTATTTTTTCAATTAATCCTTTACAAGACGTTTTCGAATCACCACAAAAATATTTGAATCTTTCAACGGTTTGGTGAATTATTTACGTGTTAATTGTTTATTTACTGTACATGATACGATGAAGGTAGCAGATGGATGTTGACTGATGGGAATCGATTCGCGTGGACTTATTTGGGGAGTCCTTTGGTCAGCTTTATAATTAACAATAAGTAATCATGTTGTCCACCTCGAGGTTTCCCACAGAACTTAAGCTTTTCTGAACTCTTATTCTTACACTGTCTTTCTTTTAACCTTAAATCCGAAACATTTCATAGACCTCGTTATTTAAAACATACCTTACTGTTAAGGCCGAAGTAATTAGTTCCTCAGTAATTTACCTACAACGACGCTATACGTTATAAGTTTATTCTTCAAACTTTTTACCCCGCAAATCGTGTCACCTCGCAAGTATCACAGGCAATAAAGTTGCAGTTTAGTTTATTTTTCATAACAGTCGTTACAATACATCGTCCATAACCTTTAATGAGAGAACTCAATAAATAATAAAAAATACCGACCAACGCCTCGACTCTATTCAATTTCGTTTCAAATATTAACAACGTAAGTGTGTGCGAACGTTTCAGAATCAAAGTGGTGGACACGCTCGGCGCAATAATATGAATTCACCATGGCGTGGCTCGACGCCCTTGAACTTTACTCGACCTACAATCTCGTAAATTGATACACGGAACGGCAATCCCGTCGTTGTTGTTAACGTCATTATATTATCTAAATCAGCCGATACTTCCACATGGCTCTCGAGATGTTTTTCAACAAAATTACAATGATTCGAACCAGGAATTAACTTTAAACTTAACTGCGAACTTATTGTTTATCATCTGGTAGGTACTTGTTTTTGAAGTATCCTGTCGAGGAAATACCATTTAACATTTAACTGATAATTAGATAGTTTAGTACTTTATTACATAGATAAATCATTAGTACTTGAACAATTTCGATTGTAAAAATAAAATATTTGAAACCCAAATCAAAGCATATTTAATTACTAATATAAGTACATTAATAAATAGAAAATTACTTATTGGTTACTAAAAGAGTACAAACATACAGCTTTTAGGATCCAAATTTCTAAAATAGAAAAAACATCTGCAACCCATTTCAGAAATAGCGTCATTTGCCAATGTTTTGTCTCGCATCACTTAAAAGTTAACTAAGAGTGACTACCAGAGAAATCCATTAGGCTTAATTTTTATCAAACCCTTAAAATATAAAGCCAAACACAATAGCGGTATATTTTAAGTTTCACAACTTTTTAAATTACGGTATTTGGTTTTTTTCCTCTTCAACCATCGCAGTACACTGCTGGACAGAAGTCTCCCCCATTTTGCGCTAGATATCCCGCTGCTCCGCTTTTCTCATCCAGCCTCCACCTTTTGCAAGTCGTCGGTTCATCGGGCAGGAGGGTGTCCTACGCTACGCTTGCCAAGATTCGGTATCCACTCTAGAACTCGTCTGTTCCAACAGCCATCTGTTCTGCGACATACGTGACCTGCCCACTGCCACTTCAACTCGCTATCCGACGGGCTATGTCGATAACTTATTGTAGAATTTTTCCTTACTCTCAGTCAAAATATTAACTTAGTGTTATACCGGCTCTTTTCACTTGAATAATCAAGTCAAGACAAAGTCAAAAACATTTATTTCAAATTAGGCTTACAAAAAGCACTTATGAACGTCAAACAATATACAAAAATATAATAAAAAACGATTAAAATACTTAACTAAAAATATGAGTTTTGATGCTTTGAAAAAAAAGCCCTTCAGTGGTTTGGCCTGTTGAGAAAGAAGCACTCAAGAAAACTCAACAGTGTAGCCTTTTTTAAAAACATTTTCATTTTCCTTAATGTAACAATATGTCATAAACACTGAAATAGCTGAGCAGTTTAAGACCACGGATTTTTATCACATAAATATTCGTCAATAGTGTAGTACCCTTTTTTAGAAAGGTGGTTTTTTATTCTAGCTTTAAACATGTGTAAAGGTAACTCGACAATATTTTGCGGTACCTTATTGAAAAACTTTATACATCTTCCTATAAAAGATTTACCTACTTTATGTAGTCTCAAGTCTGGAACAGCAAGTTTGTTTCTATTCCTAGTATTAAAATTGTGTGAGTCACAATTTTTTTTAAAGGTATGATAGTATTTACGGACGTAATAAATTTTCAAAATATTGTGATGCTATAGTCATTATATTTATTTCTTTAAAAAGTTCCTTAAGAGAGTCACGGGGTCTAAGGTTGTAGATAAAACGAATAGCTCTTTTTTGTAGTACAAATATTATATTAATGTCGGCAGCTGAGCCCCACAACAGTAGACCATACGACATGACACTATGAAAATAACTAAAATAAACCAATCTTAATAATACCAAATCCCTTGAGTATTTATGTACCCATCGTAGACTAATTTAAAGAATCTAAATTATCAAATTATATGTCTTAATGTCAGAAACCTAGTTAAATTTCACATTTTTCATTTGATCTTGTCTTCTGGTTATATTTTTGCACATGTGTGAAAACGAAAACCATTTTTTTTAATAGAAAGAAAAAAATAGTAAATGAATTTAGTAGATAGGACTCTGATTCAAATGCATCTGTCCAAAATATAATTATATAAAGAGGTAGACTCCATACTGAGTCGTCTAGATAGGTACCACCGCAATGCTAGATATCGTCCCGTGAAATAAAAGTGTTATTCACTTTTATGTTTCGGGATGAGGGCTTAGCTATTGAAATTACCGGGTTTATAACATCCGGCGTCTCGGGTGATGGGCGCAGGGCGGTTGGCGAGGAATAGTTACTTTATACGGAGACTGTTTTTCTTTAATACTGCTCTGTCATGGTCATGCGTGTCTCTTACCATCAGGTGAGCAAACTGACCGTCCCGATCAATTTACAACATAAAAAAGGCCTAATTCTTACAATGAGCCGTTATAAGCTGATAATGATTAGCGGACACCAACCGAGAAATTGATTAACCTTTTTATATTGTAAGGAAATCAATAAAATAAAATATCTTTATTTGTTCTCTCACAACGTTGAATTGTACAAGCTTTAACTTAATCTATAACGACAATTTTAACTATGTATCTGCACTAGGAGACCTGTATGACAGATTACTAGCCTCTTCCACACAGGCCGGTGAAATTTTACGAATAAGCTTGCAATCAAAAGTGTGAACTTAAGTGTGTGTGACTGTGTATGAGTATCTGTCTGTGTGTGCGTGTATGAATTGTAAGGAAATATATGACCTCTTAGTGTCAAATAAAAAGCAAACGCTTAGTCTTCGTTCCTAAGCCGTAAACCAGTTTTATGTAGCGTAAAAGTGTTTTAAGTCTGTTGACCCATCGTGAAATATGCAGCGAGAAATACGGGGCACGAGCCATTTGCTGCAGGGACGCGTTACGGCCACTATTGTTTTTAGAGTCAATAGGCTGCAAAATACATTTGGCTGTTTGACTTCCCGATAATCTATCCCTAAGCTTTTTACACAAATTAGTGCTCGGATAAAAATCCATTACATTGAAATACTGATACACTAAAGTAGACCGTGACAAAAAGGAAAAGGGGCATATAATATAGATATAAATGTTCGATAAAGTATAATTTCGTAAAATATCTGCCCCTCTCTTAATATTTTACAAGGTACATTTAGCTGCGTAGGTACTGTAATTTGTTCTTTTCGAATATGTCTGTACAAAAAGGACTAATCTCAAAATAAATTCCACTATGGTCTGTTAGTTTTCAATATTACTGGTGTTATTTAATTAAATGAGCAAGTGGCCAAGAGGCTGGCTACTTCATTGCGAGCATTACATGTCTTTCCAAAAAGAGCTTTAGAAATCAGTTGACAGAAATCAAGTTGTTACTCTCATATTGTGATTAAGGAATCATCATCAGCTCATTAAATGTCCCCACCGAGGGGCACGAGCCTACCCATATAGGGTGATTAGGCCTTAGTCGTCGACGCGGGCCCAGTGCGACTTGGACGACTACACACACAACCTTCGAATCTCTTCGCAGGCGTGCATGAAGGTTTCCTCACCATGTATTCCTTCACCGTAAGTCGGATAACGTACATATATTTTTCGAAAATTCGAAAACACATTAGTAAGTGTCGGGATTTGAACCTCAGCCATCCCGGTAGGAAGGCGACAGTCCACACCATGAGTTACCGACGCTCGATTAAGGAATATATCATTAAAATTAAATAATATTAAATTACGTCTAATTGGTTTGCAGTGTGATTATTGTCCCCTATTTTTGATTCCCATTTTTATCATACGGTCATTGAGCGCTCACCATACGCAGAACACAATTCAGTTCTTAGAGCAAGTGCCAGAATTCAAAAAATATACTAAGCAACAGCCGCAGGATCAGGATTCTAGGCACAATAAAAAAAAATCAATGAATATCCTTTGACATTTACACAGCGTCATCTAGCCCCTAAACTTAGCATTCACTTGTAATATGGGTTGTCATGAACATACTTATATACATATTTTTCGTAAATAAATACATAATATAAATAGAATATTAAACTACCCAGCAAAACAAACAGACATCTTCATGGACACGAATGTTTGTTCTACCCGGGAACCCTTGATAAGCCGACGTCTCAACCATTACGCAAAATGGGTGAAAAAAAATGTTATCATCCAAGGCAGTTAAAGCATTAGAAACCTGAATGCAATTTCATTAATTAAACAACACACCATAATTAAAATCATCGTGCAAAGGACATAAACACACAGGGTAGATATTCTGAAGAGTAGGTTGTTTATAGGCCAGCTCAACTGTGATTTTTTTACAAATATTTTTATCTACTTTTCATAATATAATAGTTTCACAGCCCTAAGCTCCTAACAAACACACAACTTAGCCAACTATAAACTAGGAAGGGTACGCTATTAATATCCTGTTCTTGTCAACATATTCATAGCTTATCGACTTAGAATATTTTCTTGGTTTTTCCCTTAAAGATAAGTCATACATTTTTAAAAATGTGATACACGCACAAATGCTTAAAAACTTGGAAGATCATATTTATGTGCCCCATAGAAGAATCGGAGAAGTGAACCAATTGACTACTGGCAATCAGTCAACATAAGGCTAGGGCACAGGTAAGCACTAACAGGCCCTGCAAATTGAACCTCCACCTTAAATTTAAAGCTAAATGGCACAGATAATTGTAGATTATGTGCAGAAGAGGTGACACATCAATTATCCTCATAAGCGAATGTGAACCCTTCATCATCAGCTCATTGAAAGTCCCCACCGAGGGGCACGAGCCTACCCGTATAGGGTGATTAGGCCTTAGTCGTCGACGCGGGCCCAGTGCGGATTGGACGACTTCACACACAACCTTCGAATCTCTTCGCAGGCGTGCATGAAGGTTTCCTCACGATGTTTTCCTTAACCGTAAGAGCGTCTAATAACGTACATCTATTTTCGAAAATTCAAAAATAGATTGGTACGTGTGGGGATTTGAACCTCAGCTCTCCCGGTAGGAAGATCCCGACAGTCCACACCACTGAGCCACCGACGCTCTCTACGGTTAAAAAATAAAGTTAATACGGTTTAAACCACTTAAATATTGTTATTCATTAGGGAAATCTCACTACTACCTACTTGTACCTTTGAAGAATAAGATCTTTGAACGTTATGGCTATAGTAGTAAGTTGAACACCACAGAAAAAAAGTATTTGTTTCCATTTACATAAATATTTATAACATTTCATTCCCAAACTGTTAAATACGGCGAGCTATTTTTTCATCGTTGGTCTTGAAAACAATTTGTAATTGCTCTTAATGATTTAATTGAATTTTATAATAATAATAATACTTTATTATCAGGTAAGTTGCACCCATACAAATTCATAAGTTAACATTATCATACCATTCATAATTCACCTAAAATCACAATAAGAGTATACATAGATATAATTCGATTTAACATTCAATTTAATTCAAATTGAATTCAAGAAGCATAAAATTTATATAAAAAAACTTACTTCTAGTCTAGAAACTCATGTAGGAATACTAGCCCATCTAATTCAGATATCTACTTTTTTCTTTTCTTTTTCTTCATTGTGTATTGTTGTTTGAGGAAGGGTAATTTGAATAAATTTTTACAAAGAGGCCATAATCATATCGACTTTTGTCAAAACAAAAACATATTCTATAAGTCTAGTTCACAGCCAGTCGAATGAGGCGTATTGATTAAATTTCACTTCATAATCCTGAAATAGGACCACACGTCGAAATTACCTATTTATGTAACCTAATTATAAAGTCACAGGTTGGGGCTTTGTGTCTAACTTTCACTTAAAACAATCACGAAGATCATACAAGACGTGCTTAAAATAGCTTATTTTAATATGGTTTACATACTGTGAGACGTTGGAATTCAATTTAGAATTTATCAACCCCTTTCCACACAACAGGGTTTATACGTATAATCTAATTGTCAAAGATATCAAAGACTAAGATAGAACTGGTTTACTTGAGCAAGGTCCCGCAATCCGTGAGTAATTCTGATTGAAACCGCCTATCAACAAGAACCAAAAGTTGGTGTCAAGGCAAATGTTATTAGGGAGTAGGGAGAGAGTGGGTTACACATAGTTTATGGTTTAAAAACGCGTAAACTAAGTGTCCAAAATTCTTTATTTACTCGATATTTAGAATCTTGGGCCCGTATTCTAGAACGGGCTTAAGAACTAACTTACTTAAGTAGAGTTAGAAAGAGATGCCGCTCTTTATAGTATATAGTGCTTTCCTTTTCTAATTCAATTTAAGTAAAGATCAACGTTGAGTCTCGTTCTAAAATACGGGCCTTAGACTTCTCAAGTCATTACATAAGTAAAGAGCATGATAAAAACATAATCATCAGCCTATATCATCCCACTGCAGGGACAGGCCTTGCCACATAGCTTGGCTAATGGGAGTTAGGCCATAACCCACCAAGCAAGCCCAGTGTTGATTGGTGTGAGACATCCTAAGTTATATGCTGGCACCTTTCCCATCGAAGCACAGAATAATCTTTCTCGTCAGGCCATTGGGTCATTCAGCCTGTAATGTAATCCTAATCAAACTAGGAAAAATCGGTCAAAGTGACCTTTACTATGGCTGTGGATTCCTCGCGGGACTTGAACCCAAGGCTTCCGGATCAAGCACGATCTCAAGCAAAGCTGAACGCACTAGACCATGGAGCAAGTTATAGTGAAAAGTCTCAATGGCATCCCGCCTGCACCATAGCTATTCGTGTAAAAACTCAACTTGGCTTTGGACTTTTTCCTTTTTGACAAACTGGACCAGCAATTAAGGTCAAGCTCAGACAGGTGGATTCGTACAAGAGATAGCGCGTGATAAATTAAAACATTTTCAAAATTAATTAAGCCATTTATCAAAGCCACCAAGTTTGCGTTCCAGCCGCGAGTTCCGCACTCTTTCGTTATGCGCTTAAAGTATTTACTTTAATCGTTTTTACAAAAGTTCTGATTTGTTTGAGCGCACAAACGAAGCATGGTACTTACATTAAAGTTTAACATTTATATAACACTGTTGTATTAAACTTTTTTTTTTAATTATTACTGAGTACTAACTCGCAAAATTTATTAATCCATGATACGTAGGCTAAATATTATAGTACACCGGCACACAATGGCCCGATATGATAACATTGAAACTTAATTGGGCCTGCAATTTTCTTTTATTTTATAATTTTATTTCTTTACTTTTTTCATTCATATTAACTAAACTATAAATTATTCCAAGAGATTAATATTATGAGAATTTCAGTTATGTAGTTGTGTACAACTACTGTTATGAGCCTTATAACGCCTATCAAGAAAGCCCAGACGTCTTTAATGTTTTGTAAATATTTCCACAACGTTAGCCGAAAAACCCTTGTGAACTATTCTTCCATCTTGAGAATGTCACCAAATAATAAGCAAGGTCATTACCGTCACCCTTCGAGACGACTGTACGGATTACAGGAATAGCACTCACACCGAAGTATTTATAAATATATTTTTTATATTTTTTGCGTAGCTTGCGTAACTTACGTAGTTGACCCTTTTAGCATCAGAGGATACGTCAAATATAATAAAAGATAATTTATTTACCCAAACTCAATATTATCAGCTAGTAAGATGCTATCATCAATAATTAATACCTATGAATCTTATTTATTTATTTATTTAACAATTTATGCACACACAGAAAACACAAAACACAATAAACATGGAAAAGTACGTACAAAGGCATAGCTTATTTCACAATGAAATTTCTTCCAGCTGGCCAAAACAAAAGGAAACAAAGTAAGAAAAGTAGGCGTCTACTAATAATAAAATAAAAATACACATATATGAAATATATACATATGATTATGGATAAATTCATAACTTATAAAAAAAATATATAAGCACCCTAAATTATTTTAATTCATATAGACATATAAATAAATGATAAATTTACATGTAGAAAAATATGTCAATATACATAAATCTTATGTAAATACTAAAATATTTTACCACACTTGGTACATAATTATTATTATATAATAAATTAATCCAGTGTCCAATTATTTATCCAGAGATTTTTGGTTAATGGGCTTATCGCCATCGCTTAAAACAGTATTACTGTAATGATACTTCAGCAAATTTGTATTAGAAAAAGCGAAGTATTTACATTAAATTTTCATTCATTTATTTTATTTAGAGAAACAACTTTCTGTACTCTGTTCTCCTACTATGTTTATTCTTGGTTAATTCTGTGGACGTAGCGGTGAAATTTCTTCATAATTACTATATTTTTGATGAGCCATGTGGTGTGATACTTTAGAAGTCGGCTTTTACACCAAGGGTTTTATTCCCGGGTAGTAAAACATTTGTGCGCACTAACATGTCGGTTTGTATTGGTCTGGAGATTTCTATACATAATATATATGTATTCACAAAATGAAAGTATAATATTATAAGCATGTATATCCGTTGTTTACTATCCACATTAGAACCTTACTTAAATCGAACCTTGGTCGACCGTCCAATTATTTGACAGTAGAGCTTTTGCTTACGTACACTTCCAACGTTATACGTCTATGTTTTAGTTTTGATGCTTGTTTATAAATAAACATTAAGTGATATCAGAATTTATTATGTTTTAGTTTATCGTGTAAACGTGTAGGATCCTAGCTGTAAGTTTACATTATAAATGAATAAATAAATAAATCAGTGCGGTGTGAGTTGTACTCAACGCATTAAGCGATAAAGACGTGCGCAGCGTGTGGATAGTGCTAAATGTTTTCCAATAACTATTGGGCTCTATAGGTATACGTTACGAGCGTTTTCTGTTTCACGCATCACCACTCCTTCTGGTTTTATGTCTGCGGTAACTAGTGTCTAGTGGCCATCCATCCGGTTTTGTGCCACGTCCGTCACTGCTAACGGCGAGTGCTAGTCACGTTTTGCCCGCAGTTAAATAAATGGGATCTAATCGCTGAATATTGTTCAGTAGGCAGTTGTATAGTGGTCTAAGATATAAAAGTTCGGTTTTATGACAAAAATAGTGATAATGCTCTTACACTTGATAAATATATGGATATTTTCGTTTCAATTTTTTTTCCGATATTTATCGCTACTGAAATATATTTTACTTCAATGATTATTTGGGCTACCAAAAGGCAAAACTTTAGAAAGAGTCTCTAAAAACATATTTTTAAAACAAAGCATCCGTATCAATTATATAAGTATGTGTAACAACGGATAATGTTTAGTACTCATACTACAGGCTTCACGCTTAACTTGGGGCTAGATGGCGCTGTGTGAATGTCAGTGGATATTTATTATTAATATTACTTAAAATGATATATTGCTTCTCCTACTCAAACTACGAGCTACGTAGCACCAATACATGCATCATCGCCGTAGGTACTCGTAGCATGTTCGTAGTACGCTACGGCAATTTACTGTTACAAATTCTCGTAGTCCATTTTCGTAGGCGGTTGGTAGTCTATCAGTCAATTGCAACCGCTCGGCAGGCTTAGCTTTGTACGGACAAGCCTCTGGATACTCCGTTTACGTTCGACACATTCCGCAGTAATTTATATGGTCATTTTGACATTTCTAATAATTGACCCATCTGGTGTAATAGTTGAGACGTCGGCTCTTACACCAAGAGTTCCGAGTTCGATCCCCGGGCAGTTCAAAGAGTGCAAGAACATGTCTGTTTGTATTAGTCTGGGTGTTTCCTAAGTGTAATATAAAATGTATTTACAAAAAAATGGTGTGTAAGTATGTATTTCCGTTATTTAGTTTGACGCTAGATGGCACTGTGTGAATGTCAGTGGGCATTTATTATTATTTATTTAAAATTCATATCGGTGTTTTAGTACTAGTAAGACCATGTGCAATATTATTTGTTATTGAGAAAGCACCCGGACTTTACACTGGGTTTTTGTTTATGTGACTTACTTTTAAAAGGACGCTAGCTTCAAATTGGTAAATTTTGGGAGAGGGCGCAAATAGTCAATACTGGTATTTTATACCTAGTTCGATTAGGTTGGGTAAGAAATCCAGACTTAGATCTTAGGAATCTAGACTTAGGTTCAGGTGAGGTGCCGGAATCTTCAAAATTGTTTCTTATATGTTTCTATGAGTGAATTTATTATTATTATTTTAGATAAATAAAACTTAAAGTTTAGTATTTTTATTTATCTGTGCTTCAAGATAAAATCTAATTGTTAACCTGCATTCTTATACCAGAAAACATTTCAAGTCGTGAGTACATCTTGCCGACGGGCTTCGCGACGCTTCATTTCGCTTGGAAGTCTTGAATTAAGAAATCACAAATAAACCTGCCGTTTGAAGTTATGTTTGCATCTCCACTTAGTCTGTGGTTGACTTAAAATGAAGCAAGGAATTCCACAGTCGAGTGGTTTCAAGATCTTTGAAAGCAATTCGGAGCAGCTTAATTAGTTTATGTATCTGTTATTACAGAAAATTCTAATTTATTTTCTTAGCAAACACTAAACATCTTTTTAAAGGGTACCTATGTTAAGGTGAGAATGTTAAGGTAATTGTTGTATGCTTTGAAAATAGCAACAATTTTTTGAAACTCTACAAACTAGAAGTTTAGTAGTAATTTGATTTTTATCATTCAACATGTAAACTTGTAATAATAAACGGTTACAAGTATATATATAAAAATAGCCGCAGAGAGATTATTGCTAATAACAAAGTGTACAGGACAGTCAGGACGCTCACCTGATTGTAATGACTATAACAGCGGCATTGAATGGGACCGACAACTGATAGACATTTATTATTCTCCATCAATGCCGCACTGCACCCATCACCCGAGACCACAAATGTTAGGTCTCATATACCGGTAATTTTACTAGCTATAGTGCCCTTATTCCGAAACATAGAAGTGCAAAATACTTGGATTTCACGGGACGATATCTGGAACTGCGGTGGTACATACCTAGATGACTCAGTAATGTGTCTACCACCTAGTAATATCAAATCCTGTATATATATAAATATATACCTGTATACCATCCAAAATACACAAAAGGCAAAATTTCTACATGCATTTAAGTACGGTATCAATGGGGTAGTGGCCAGTCCATTCGGTTGATGACAATGCAAGTAAAGCAACCATTGAAAGTCCAATCATAGTTAGGGTAATGTGACAAAAAATATATCTCCAGTCCTTGCGTGCTTCGAAAAGCAGACCAAGCTATTGGTCCCGGCGGCAAACTATGAATGAATATCATTAACACCTCGTATTCAGCATTGGCCGCGTGGTGGTTTTACATTTATACATATAATATTACACGAAAGCAAGTGTTTTCGCAATACCCAATCAACGTGCCCAATTAAGAAAATCAATAAACTATGCCAATTACTGTAATAATTGAGACATCCATCGGACTGGATGCATTGTTACGCTTGCTTGATTCGTTCCCGCCACGTTCCCACAAATCACTGACATTAAGCGTAAAATCAAGTCATGTACGTTGTTGTATATTGACTTGTATTATCTGGACGTTCAATAACAATTTCTGTTGTAACTAATTATACATATTTGAACTACACGTAAACTTTACCTACTTTATAATCCACCGATACACAGCGCCGTCTTGTCCCGAACTAAGCATTTAGCCTGTAATATGGGTACTAAACATACTCATATACTTTATTTTGTTAATGCATACATATATTTGTACTATCCTGGATCAAACCGGGAACCCTTGATGTCTTAGCTGACATCTCCATTACATCAAACGGGTCGACAACGTACAATAAATGATCCTCATATTGCGTACAGTTCTGGTCAACATCTTAAAACGATAGAAATAATTTAGAATACTATAAGTGCTACCAGGTTATTCCAAAACCCCTTGGCAGTTGACATTAGCTTTATCGGCACGATATAGCACGTTCAATAGAAGCTTGGGGTCTATAATATTGGATTCGAGATTCATTGCATAGCTATCATAGAAGGCTAATGCAGTTACATCGGTGGCTTCGTATTCAAAGGGCCGTAACTTAAAAGAGTTTAATGCTCAAGATTAATTTTAATCCCTAATAGTTAGATATAAAATAGAGATAATATAGATTCAGGCTTTTGTTTGAACCGGCACCAAATTACTGGTTATTTGTTTTGCCACGTATTTTACAGCCATACATCGCCTATCCAAATGCAATCGCTGCCATCAATTAAGTGCAGTGTCACGTACGTCATTGTATTTCATAGTGCAAGTTGCTATACGCGGGCCCCATTAAATGGCATTTAAAATAATAGAGCTTCTGTTTTATATGATTTAATTTATCTTTCTTTTTGTAAAATATTAAAAATATAATTAGTTCTTCATTATACAAATATCTGGTACATAAAATGCAGACTTCAAAGGCTTGAATATATTTTTTTAAAAAACTAACCAAGTCTCGATGAAGCATTGAAAAATCTTTATACGTTAGTGGCTTTATCAAGCCTAAAATTTACTGGTTACTGAAACAACATTTTCCAAGTAGTCATTTTCCATCGTCAATGGGTAGCAGTTTCGGCGACAGGTATTTTTTACTGAACGTTTCTAGTGGGATTTCATTTCTTTGTGTAGAAACGTAGGAGGGTTGATTTATTTTGTAATTCGTTTTCTTTTTAAGATAATCTAAATAATTCAATAATTTATTGTATTAGATTTCTTATTTGACACTATTTTTTCTTTTCAGTAGTTTCTTATTCATTATCTACAGATCTATCTTTTCTTGTTTTCCGTTTCTGATTCCTGTACAGTAGCAACAGTGTTTCTTATTACCCATTCGCGTTAGTTATTTATTCTTTTAGACGGTTTTATTTCTAAAAGATCGGCGCAATACGCCTAAGCCGGTTGTATGCAGTAATCGCTGAAATCTGAGCTTTTAAACTCTTGAAGACAACATTTATGTGGTGCATGAAGATTGGAGACTTGGCGGGGGCACTACCGAGTCCACCGATTTCTCATACGAATTCGCATATTTAAGATACATAACGTTTTCTAAAAATGATGGGCGTATGATTGGGTAAATAAAAAATCCTTACTGATAGGAATAGGTCTGCTTAGAAGACTTTTTTTTTAATATCCACTTAAATTCACACAGCGCCATCTAGCCCCAAGTTAAGCCTGGGTATGGGTACTAAACAACGGATAAACATATTTACTTACTTTTATTTTGTAAATACATCCATATACACTCGGACTCGCACACGCACACACATCAAACCATGTAGATTATATTTTACAATTTTTAAAAAAACCAGTAAATTTATTGCGATAATCCAACTGTTAATAACACGGCCATGGCACTCCCAGTCTTTGAAAATCCTTAATTAAAGTTAGCCCTTTTTACAGTAATCGCTACACGATCAAAGCAAACATTACACTCAAAAGGCTGTTTAATAAGTATGCAAATCCAATTTGTACCTCGGACCAAGTTAATGAATGCAAAGTTACCGAAGCCGGACCGCTTAACAAAACGAAATTTCAAATGTTGCCTTTAAAAAAAGATCGATTCGCTTAGATTGATTAAAAACGTTAGGCTTAGCAAAACTTTTCTCATTAACATTGCCGTCAAGTATTTTGCCGGCATTGCTTGCAAGGATTATTAACGTTAAGCCGTTTACTCCAAAGGGCTTCTTATTAACTTGCAAAATTTACCGAACTTTTCTCAAAGATCATTTTAGGTTTAGTGAGATATTCGGTGTATTCTCATATAGTGGAAGTAAATAATTATTTTAATAAATTATCGATAAAGCAGATCTCCAACCTCGAGAAGTAACAACTATCGCCTATCTAGCGCAGTTGCTAACTTGTGACGTTGAGTTAAAAAGATGTTCAATCATGATTCAACATATCGTTTCATTACTGAATATCAGTATTGTAACCAGTCACTTCACCTACCTATTCAGAAGACATCTATATTAAAAGTAAAAGAAATATTAAGGTAGTTAGTAGGAGTATAAGGCTTTGGATAGAACACGCTTTTGTCGTGTCGTTAGAATCGTTTTTGATGAAAATCTAGCAACTCCACTTATGGGATTGAAAGCTTAACATTAAACTAAATACAACTGTAGATGGGTCAATTCTATACATTGAATAAGAATCTCTCTAAATTTTTTTTAGACGTAGCTGTATATGTAGTAAAACAAATGAACAATAAAGACATATAAGTAGTTCAGTCTGATGAGCATATATGCACAAACAGAACATAATGAAATATCATGATGTTTTTAGATTTTAGTTTTCACCTACAAAATAACAAATAAAGGTACTTTTAGGCTTAGGATCTAAACATAATAAGAATAATTTACATAAACCCGACGATGATTCGTCAATGAAGCTATCATTTTGGAAACTTATATACAATCAAGTCGGTATTTTCCCTGCGGTATAACTGTCTATACCATATCATTAGAGTGTGTGATGAGGGATAATATCAAGTGTCATTCAGTCGACGTCCATGAACCACGTGTCCGTTATCGGTCACGACAAAATGAACCATTAACGTTTATTATGCTTTTTAGCCTCTATAAATCAGTTTCCAAAGCGTTCCCATTATGGAGTTTAAAATAAAATGGTTCTCCATTCGGCGTATCAATTTAACGAGAGCATAAAAGCGCGATAAAAATAAAAAACGAAATTTAAGAAACGACATTTTTGCAAGCGTGTCTTTTTTATGCGTAAACAAATTATTGCTGTGACCTTTAAACGTACATTTCGTAAAGAAAATACTTACTGTAAGGAATTTAAGTGCCCGTGACAGTCCACTCCTTACCAATAGTGAAATATTTTACTATAATCTTTAAGCTTACCGGTTCGAAATAGTAGTAGGTACCTATGCAATGTAAGGTTAAATAATAGAGCTGTTATAAGCTTCCTGCTGTATTGAGGCACACATCCCTAAGTCGCCTTTTACGGAAACTGCGGGAAAATTAAAGTAGGTAGTAACAATTGTAAACTTATCAGTCGGCATCATATGGCAAAATACAGCACGAACAGCATAAAAGATAACAATCTCAAAAATTTCAAATATCTAAGTAATCACAGCCTTTTCAAACTTCTATTGACCTCAAAAGAACCTACTTTAAACTAAAATACGCTCAAAAAATATATTTGCTTAACTAAGCTTTAATCTAAAATCCTTCACGACAGGCAATCTAACATTTACATAATATACAACTTTACTTCACGCATAAAATAATAATAAAGAACGTTATTCCGTCACGCGTACAATTTCACATCTAATTGCCTTTGTATGCATCAGATTTATGAGCCATGAAATATATGCTATATGCTCAGAAAGCGTGCAAACGTTCAGCGACTGCCAACACACTCATAACGAAGGATTTCCATAAAATGAACGTGCATACACCCCGGTTTGAGCGGTGACGACAAATGATCATGTTGACATGACAAATATTACAACACCCCATTTCAGCAGCTCATGATACAAACTGTTTTATGTCGAAATAGGAGAGTAAATACTTTCATTATCAAAACATTGCGAACGGAAATAAATAACTACTTACTGTTATTAATTTTCCTCAACACTGAATCTGTCATGGTCAGGCGTAGCACTTACCATCTGGTGAGCGCACTGACCGTCCTATTCACTTATATCCCAAAACAAAGAATCAATGCATAGAGCTCGGTAGCGCAAACTGTCAAACATAATTATTGTATGTCACCTTACAGGCTTTGCATCTAAGAGGTAACCAATTTCTTGTAGCCTTCCCACTTCCCTTCCTACGATGTTTTCCTTCACTGTAAGAGCGTGGGTTAATGTACATATAATTTCAAAAACACATTGGTACGTGGAGGTTAAACCTTCGTCATCCCGACCGGAAGACTACACTCCACGCCGTTGAGCCACCGGCGCTCTAACTAGCAATATTATATGCTAGCCCGAAATAAATGTTTCATTTTTTATTTATATGAGATAATCATTTTAGATATCTGAGACGTTATTCTTTACATGATACTCAGACGATTCTTCTCGAATAAGAAAGGCATTTATAAGTTACACTCGTACCTATTCCTATAAAATTTTCGTATTGACACTGAACCGAACCCTTACATCGAAACCCTCGTATCTTTTGTTGAATGTTTCCCAAATATAACGAAAATTCCTGAAATGCCTCGCCTAGATTCAATATCGGGTGCTGGAGGGTCATATGCTGGCGCATTGTGTTGAAAAATAATGGCACTTATAGATTTATCAGATTTATACGTTAAGGCTGGATTTATCTCACGAATTTTATTAGGGCTGGTCACTGAGACTTTGGAGTAATAGATTTGTAGGCAAAATGTTTAAACCTGTTCTCATTGTATATATCGGTAAATGGACTTTTTCTTATTCTTTCAGTAAAAGGGCCAAATAAATATTGAGCAAATACTTTATGTAGGTACTTGATATAAAAAAAATATATTACGAAGATTACGCGAAAGTAAAAGGGTCAATACAAAGTACCTTAAATTCTTTCCATATTCTTTCATATAATATTACAGTATTGTAATGCAAACAAATGAAAATTTGCCTGTTAAGTATCAATTTCGTTTATTTTATCGTTCTTTCTACTGCCACCATTACGAAAAACCACACAATGTCCATTGCTAGAAAATTTTCTTCGCAAATAATTTAAAAATTGGGAGTTAAGGACCGAAACCCAATCCGGTGTGGTCTGTTCTTGTTGGCAAATCGCCAAAGCTTGATCGTTAGTCAGCAAGATGCACCACGTGTTGGTGAAGTTAGCTCATATCCAAACAGATTAGAGCTGTTACTTTCCTAATTGAGACAATTTATAAGTATATATGACTGTTGGAGCAGACGAGTTCTGGACTGGAAACCGTGTCTTGGCAAGCGTAGCGTAGGACGACCTCCAGCCCTATGGACTGACGACTTGCGAAAGATCGCTGGTGGAGACTGGATGAGAAAAAAGGAGGACCGGGATATCTGGCGCAAAATGGGGGAGTCCTATGTCAAGCAATAGACTGCGATAGATTGAAGAGAGACAAGTAAATACACCAATATATAACCAATACTTTCTTAATGACTTGCAGTAAGCTGCTTTCATTAAACTTTTATTGCGACTCGCTTACTATCATTGATTTTACTCAATAAATAATTCTTTCAAGCAATGAGTAACGTTCCAACGCTACTTTGGCAAAAACGAAACTTTGCTAAGATTGATTACTTACCTGAAGTGAAATTATACCAGCCACATGCCAGCGTCTGTCAGGTAAAATGAGATCAGATCTTTTTGAGGGCGAATCGATAGGGTTCATTTTGGTCTTCCATACTTTAAGGTTTCCACACCTGTTCCATGTTTTAAAAAGTTTATATTTGGAATGCTTACCGGATCATGAACATTCTGTTGATAAAATGCTATTAAAAATGGAGTTTTAATTATAACTAAGCAAACCTACTTAAGTGGACGGTCCTGTAAAGCTGAGAAAAAATAACTTTTATTATACGGTCAATAATAGTGCTAAGAACGGATATTTAGGGATTCCACATCTTTGACATTTTGTAACTCAATGAATAAGGTTCTATCATGGAGTTCTATTAAAAACATGTATTGTCGGTATATAATTTATTTAATTTTATAAGAGGACGCATTATGTATGTCCTGTAATTCGGTAAGTAAAAATAAAGATATAAAAATCAAATGCCGTGAAATTGTTTTTCCGTTTACAGAGTTTTAGAGTAAACCTAATTAAATTTTAAGCAACAGCCTATCGTGTCAAATGTAATAAAATCGGTTGAGCAAATCGTGTACGAAACAAAAATAAACATACATACATACTTACGTCAATTTAAGAAATACATAATTCTGTTGACTGTGATTTAAAATTGTTCGGCAATTAATACGATAAAATATAAGTAAAAAATAGCTACGTTTAATTTTATGCGAGAACTATTTTACATATTATTTATCTTAAAACATCATCAATCTTATAGAGTACCCACGTTCATATAATCGTAATTAAAATAAAGTGTTAAAAGTACTAAATAAGTACAAATTTATTCTTTAAAACACCAAATAAACCTATGGAACAAACACTCGGTTTTATCATACAAAGAATTGCCCCTAAGGGTTTATCCCTTTGTTTCCTAGCAATCCCTAAACCCAAACCTCGTGTGTATGCGGACAAAACAATTATTGAAGCAAATATTAACACATTCTGTTTCGTAATAGAGTAACATGACTGCAAAATACATACAATCAAAAACTTGAAAAGTAATGTTCTAGCTTGTATTAAACAACAGGATTGTTTTAAGTCTTCATTATTTATTTTAAGTTTGCTATCATTTTCATCATATCAGCCTATAACATTAGACGATAAGTAAACTAATTATTTTTTCCCAAAGTGAGTTTGTTCGCTTATGGCTTTATTGCATTTTTTTTTAAATAATGCTCTTACTCAATGTAAATACCACACTAAACACAAATGTACATATACGAGCTAAGGTTCAATTATTGTTGACAGCAAATTATACTTACAATTTGTCATGTTGTACCCAAGCGTCAATAAAAATCAAACTTAATGCGTCACACCATGTGTAAGAACTAAAAAGGATACCAAAATGTTAGCCAACTTTTAGCAAACGGTTTTTGAACGTTCCCTCTCAAAATTCAATACGCACGGTGTCGCGGGCATTTTTTTTTCTTCATTTATCTCCCCGACAGTTTTAAAAGTAGCTCGTGCGCTACAGATACAAAATGCAGCCGGTCACAGCGAGAAGTTAAAACAACAGAATGGAATTCTTCATGAAAAGAAAGAAAATTTTAAAAGGGTGTGATTTCATTTTTATAAACACTAGTTTACACTTTGTTACTAACGTTTATGGGCATATCCTGATACAAATAAGTTCATTATCAAACAAATAATCTGTGAAATAATTGTAAGGGCCCCTTATTAGTTACACTATACGATGCGATTATGTTACACTATGCGATTTAGTTACACTATAGGGCAGATCTATTTTTTATATATACGTACTAACGATAGACTTCTTGCTACGTGGTGAAAACTAGCTGAATATACTATATATATATAATATACATGGTCTATATATATATATATATATATATATATATATATATATATAATAGACCATGTACTGAACTAGAATTGCAATTCTAGTTCAGTACATGGTCATCCAGAAATGATTTAATCGGAAGAGAACTGAAGTTACCGACATAGCCCGCCGGATTAGCAAGATAAAGTGGCAGTGGGCTGGTCACGTATGTCGCAGAACCGATGGCCGTTGGAGCAGACGAGTTCTGGAATGGAGACCGCGTCTTGGCAAGCATAGCGTAGGACGCCCTCCGGCCCGATGGACCGACGACTTGTGAAAGGTCGCTGGTGGAAGCTGGATGAGAAAGGCGGAGGACCGGGTTGTCTGGCGCAAAATGGGGGAGACCTATGTCCAGCAATGGACTGCAATTGGTTGAAGAGATGACATGGTCATCCAATTATAATCTCAGTACTTTATAGAGGCACATGGCTACTGATTAATGTTTCGTTAAGTCAGGAAATAAAACAACAACACTCGAAAAGCAATTACTTAAAACACATATTTGCATCATCATTAGCCTCTATCGGTCCACTGCAAGGCACCAGCCTTCCTGCACAACATATTTATGGGGATAATGGTCTGTACCCAACCGCGCCTGCCAAATGTTGATTGGTGGGTCCTAAAGTCTGCCATGCTTAGGTCGTAGCCGGGACGGCCTAACATGCCTTACGTAGAACGGAATCACCTTTCTTTTCGGATAATCAGATGATTCAGCCTGCTATACTAACTAAGCTATGAAAAATCGCACCCAAATGCTGCGCCCACGAGACCACTGAGGCAGTTTGCATAATGTTTATATTACATAAGGAATGACTTATACAGATATTTTTATTAATATCCACTGACATTCACACAGCGCCATATAGCCCCAAGTTTAAAGTATTAAGGGTACTAAACAACGGATAAAGTATACACCCAAACCATTACAAACAGACATGTTCATGCACAAAAATGTTTGTACTGCCCGGCCATCAAACCCGGAACCATTAGAGTCGCAGCTGACGTCTCAACCGCAACATCAAATGGTCGTTTATATTATCAAAACATACAATGATAGTTTCCAATTACTAGACCGCTGACTAAACATTATTAATGTACTAACACCTGCACAAACCGATTGATAACTAACATCTGATACAGATGTAGGCTTGATCATTTAAGCCGAGCCCTATCATAACAAGCATTACCTATTCTAGTCTCTGTGTACTCAGTTACTAATACAATTGAGCTGAATCTTATGCTTAACCTAATTATTGTAAATCCATCGGCAGTTAATTAGGTCTGTGAAACAATGTTTGCGGTATTAATGCCTTTGAGACTACAACAGAAGTTTGTAGTCTCAGAGGCATTAATAATTTTTCAGTAGTCGCATAATATTTCATTTGTGTACCGTTAACCCTTCGACCGCGAAAGTCGCTTTAAGGATAAAAAAGGATTCCCGGCGTTCAATGAGTTAGGTGGAACATTCATCATTACAACCGAACATTTTGATTCGGTTAGTCGTTGGGAATCTCTCCAATAAAAAAATATGACTGAGGTTTGAGTGAGTCGGCTGTTGCGGCAAATGAGTTCTGGAGTAAAGATTTGTTCTTCGGTTCGATACGTTAACGACTTGTAAACTTGATGTAGGCTGAAATTACGGAGGCCTATGTCCAATAGTAGACAACGATAGGTTGAACAGTGTCATTATGTGATTTCAATTTCTTGAATACACTAACAGTAGATGCAAATATATACTTTACATCCGATTCGAGAAACCAATAAAAAAATTTCGATAGAACATTACTTTAAATATTTACAGGTATGTCTTTTCAGTCAGTTTTACAAAATGTAATACGGGACGCCTGGTAAAATT
Organism: Leucinodes orbonalis; assembly: GCA_019425675.1. Taxonomy (NCBI): domain Eukaryota; kingdom Metazoa; phylum Arthropoda; class Insecta; order Lepidoptera; family Crambidae; genus Leucinodes; species Leucinodes orbonalis. The sequence goes on along the minus strand of PQWD01000322.1, from coordinate 74,594 downwards.
GGACGTGTCTCCGATAAATCAAGTCAATAAATTGTACATAGTTATATATCGTGTAACGGCAACGGATAAATTTTTCCTTGAAACGTGACTTTCGGTTTGTGGCTCTTTTTTCTAGTTTTTTGAATTCATAACACAGGAGCAGAATGGTAAAATACGCATCGATTTATTAATATTGATTGCAAGTCTATTTAACTCTTCTATATTGAAAACTATTGCAGCCATTTTAAGTTATACTAGGTGGTAGACTACCGGGTCTATTGCCTAGTGCCGACTAAGTCATCTAGGTAGGTACCTCGGCAGTGACATATATCGTCCCGTAAAATAGAAGCGTTATGCACTTCTGTGTTCGGGACACAGACATCGGAATAACAATTAGACCGGACGAGTCGCTAAGTTTATAAGGAGACCCAATGTCGCAATTTCAACTTACATACACACATTAAAAATACTTACACTTAATAATATTACTCGTCATTGGTCAATGTTTACCCAATCACGGACACCTTGAACGCGGTGATCCATGCGGGGAAGCGTTATATCGATAGATATCGATACTTTTTCTATTACCTGCACGAAGATTCAAAATAAAAATCCTACTGTTAATTTTGGGTTACGTGAAATAAAATAAATGTTAATTTTAAATGAAATATAATATTGGTGTATTAATAATGTTGAGGAACATTAATAATATTAATTAAACAATATTATTAAGCCGCGTAGCTTTTTCCTTTTTATTAGAACTAGAATTATCGATTGACGTATGTTTATCATATCATCGCTTAAAAAAATACAGCGAAAGTAAATTTTAATTACATTTCAAGAGAGAATGTTAAGAAGGAAAACATAATTTTTTTAAATAGCAACACCCAAGGCAGATACGGTATGTACGAGTAGATATGGTAAAATTAACATAAATATTTGTCTTCTAAAGCGTTACTTATTCCATGTTATAATAAACGTAAAACTTACAACGCTGATCTTCTGGGAACCTTAAATATTAGATACTATTATTATAGAATAGCTTCAGAAAAGGGCAGACATAATATAATGATAAATGTTAAAAAGTTATAAAATAAATCACTATTTGTTCATTTATTTTATAAAACCTTACAACCACATTAACAAATTAAAAATGGCCGTGGCGTGTTCACAGTGACCATTGATAAAAAGCCAATAGCCGTCGTGAGTCTTATTAATTTTGTTCGCTAATTATGTACTTATGTTTTTAAACAAAACTTAAATATCGAATAAAAGATATAAAATAACTTTATATACATAAAATAGCCTCAAAATATTTCTTAAATACTGTTAGTAGAATCGAGGATATAAAAAAAATACAAACGTAAAATAATAAACAAAAACCTTCCGCTTCCATACAAGACTGCATACGAATGTATCGATAGGTGGGTCGATAAAATGGTTCTCACTAGGCATTTGTACCAACGGACGCGGTCAGGGGCCGTACTACCGAATAATGGTTCTAGTGGAACACGAGTAATGTTCGCTAACCATTGCGCGCATATTATAGATTGCGAACCGACGAACAGTTAGCACAGCCGCATTGTATATGACTACCGAGATCGTTACAAAGAATTTATAGTGATATGTTTTTTATGAATAAAAAACGGACGATTCGTTTAAATATCCTTTTTTAATTATACAAATCAAAGTTTTCGGTTCTTACCTGTGAAAAGTTATTCCATTATTTGCTAAATTTACGAAATCACTGCGATGATGGCATGTTACTATTGCACAGGACGGCATTTTGGAAAATAAACGGTATTTTCTTCTAAAATGCGTGCGTCTGGACGCGACTTACTCAGTTTTTAACGTCAACTACGTCGACAAGAGCCTTTCCCATTGATTTTTTACACCTGAAATTATATCTTCAACATATTATAATTACATTTATATCCCCTAACACATTCGCAATATGAGCATTGCATCTGTGATAGGTTATTGGTGGGTTACGACACTAATGGCCCAAGGCCTGTGCCCTACAGTGGCTGCTGATGATGACGATGTAGGTATGATATAAAAATTTGTCTTTTCAGGGTACAAACCTTGAAAACTAAGCCCTGTTGGTGATAAGGTTTCCCTGGAGAACAGCACTCTTAACAATTAATATCAATTTAACAAACGTAAATGGGTAATAATCACAACTCCATTCACTTAAACGGTTCAAATCCTTAAAAGTATTTTACCACGTACCTGTTACAATGACTGTTCTATACGAAATGTATGTACCTCACTGAGCTAACACCAGGGTTGCCACCTTTAGGAGAAACAAAATCGGGACGATCGGACATCCATCAGTGACGTTCGAAGTTTGGTTCAATCAGATTATGACGCATGTGAGACAGTCTTAGGAAAATGTAACTTCATATTGTTCTGAATCTAATAATCATTTAAATGATGAATTTTTCGTTTTTATTTGAGCCGATTTTAATAATTCTACTGTTTGTTTGTTTGTTACTATTGTTTGTTATAAATGATGTTATTTGATTGATCTTATCGCATTTTGATAAAAATCGGGACAAAATCGACAGGCCGCCGGGACCTGGGACAATGCCTTAGAAATCGGGACGGTAAAATCGAGACGGGTGGCATCTCTGGCTAAGTCACGTCTAAAAATGCCGTTCCGCTTTTAGTCTGACAGGTCACGTGAAGTTAAACAAGATTCATTTGTTATTTTGCGGCAGAAATATGGGTTGCCTTGAAACGTTAATAATCGCTTTTTATAAATAAACAATAGATACCTTATACAATGTTATGTAACTAAATAATGGAGCGAGCAACATAATTTATGATTACATGATCTTTTAAAATTATCAGGCACTGGTCCAGTTTATCAGGCAGGGTGAACTCCATATATGCAAATAATCTGTGCATACCCTGTGCGTCCAGATAATCCGGAATATCGCCAACATATTAAATGTGTCCCACTTATTCGCCCATTTTCTTCTACAGATTTGAAACCATTGGCGATCTGCTGTCATCAACAGCACTCAATTTTTTTTATGTCATAACAGGACGGTCTAGACGCTCACCTATATACGATACGTTTAACCATGACATACGGCATTGAAGGAGACCAACAACTGATATACAGTTATTATCCTCCATCAATGCCGCACTGCGCCCGTCACCCCACAACAGATCTTAGGTCTCTTATACCCGGTAATAATGAAATTAATTATTTTTATTTATCCCCACTGATTTCAAAATATAAGTCTGTGTTAATCACATTCATTGCTAGAAATCAAGATAATTTAACCCCTTAATTAAAAGCTTTGAATGTATACCATCACGCTTATCAAGTGCGTATTAGCAAAAAAGTAACTCGTTAGTTTTAAGCATGATATAATGAGCAGTGGCAGTTGAGTTATTTGCAGAAAGCATTAGTATATGTTATATTGTGTCCTCTGACACCATGATGACGCTTTCAAATCCTACTTGCAGTATTAGTACAGAGTCTACTTTCAAAACGTACGATAAATTGCAGAGAATCTAGAATAAACACACCCGACCTGGCATTTAAATGACTACAAAAAATTAATGCATCCGTAATAAAAATTCTAAAATGTAGAGGTTTTTTGTATTTACTATCGAAAGTAAGTACATACTCAATTTTAGTATAAAATAATGCTTGGAAAATTTATTTGTCTGCGCACAAAGGCGATTAACTTGAACAAAGGAGGCAGCGAGAGCCCTTCAAATATTCCCGGCTGAATGACCGTAGTGTATTGACAAGTCTGTCAGTTGTCTATCAACGCAAGACTAGAAGCGGTTTAATTTACCAACCACTTAGTGTCCGTTTTATTTACTTTATTCACAAAATACATGCAATTTAGAAAAAGGTTGAATAAAAAATCTGAATTGATCATTGATAATACTTGTTTGGATATTAGTCGTTTAACCTATTAACCGCCGGGATTCCCGACACAATAGAAAATCTATTGTATCTGTTGAATATAATATGCAACTACGGTGTTTAAAGGGTTAAATATTTTTAACCAGAAATATTTTTCTTCGAAGTGCTGATAAGGTGGCCCAGTTTCTGCACTGCTTCGGGGATGTTTGTTGAACCACAAATAGTCTGCTACTACGTGACAATACGAAAGCGTTGTGCATCTCGCATACATAAGGCAATGGGCAGCTCTAATAGCATCCTGAGTATGATACGCCGGACTGCACATCTGTTGGCACTATGTAGCGTACATGATAGTTCGTAATTTTATAACTTTTCTGTGTCACTTTTATCTTGTGGCATTTTCAGCTCATATGCCCTCACCGACGGGCACGAGCCTACCCGTAAAGATTGTTTGTGCGTTAATCGTCCACGCAAGCCCAATGCGGATTGGGTTGATCCTAACTTGAGTAAATAAATTAACTTGAATTTACATTATAATTTTAGAATTTTTAATAATACAGTAAATTATTGCGGGACCAAATAATAGACATATAATATATTTAACATAAAATACTATTTTTATTTTCACTTCGCTGGAACATAACAATGTTATGGTCAATTACAAGGTGCTGTTTTGTTTGTGAAACATTAATATCTACACCATATTTAGTACCAGTAAAAACATTACTCATAATCTAAATTGACATCGAAAACAATAGCACTTATATGAGGCTATGTTAGGTATTAGCGCAATCTTAAAAGCCATTTCTTAGCATCCGTTTTCCTTAACTTAAATAACGAATACAATTATGTTTTTGATTAAGCTTAAGTTTATGAAAAAAATACGTAACAAAACCATCCAGCTATAAAACAGAATGAGATAATTTATATTTAATGCGGAATGCTTTAATTTGTGTAACAGCCTTACAATTTGAATTACTAAAGCCGTAGGGGATCTTTTAAATAATATAAACAGCGAGCAATAATTCACAATTGCGTTTGCAAAATAATTTGTTTTTCCTCCGATTCTAATGAATACGACTTTCTGATGACTTTTTAAAACAAACTGTTCGCGACTTATGAAACGGGGAGTTCCCTAAATTTTAACTTTAAGACAGTTAATTGCCTTACGGTTTACCTTTGACATTTATTTGAGCGAGAACTTAAACGTTGACTAACTTTAGTCACATCTCATGTTTTTGGGGAATTCAATAATTCTTCATAAGAGTTGCTGAGCTTTACATAACTTTGGTACTTACGGAGTAAATGTTTTATTTAACAGTAGATGTGGTATAATTTGGATTTATATTTTCAGCTCTATGGCCTTAAGTCAACTGCTAGACTGAGACCGCCCCAATATCTTTAATAAGCCTTTTTATAGCACTTTAGTCCAACGTCCACGCTTTTCAGCAGATTCCACGAGCATGTGTAGACAGCTTGGCTTGAGCTCTAATAGCTTAATTCTGGCCCTATTACATTCATTATGTTTTATCTCGGTCATTAAAAGAATACAATTGTCAACACACCGAGTCCTCCCGCGGGTGCCGTAAGAGGTTTAGATCAAAATTGCTTGAAGGGAAATGGGAACACGGCTTTTATAAGATTCCGCTAGCCCGCTCGAAAAAGCGCGGTTTTAAGATAAAACGCTATGGTGTATTAGGTTCTAAGTCCAGCAATGGACTTTCAAGGCTGGTTAAGATTGTTAATCAAGCCTTTACTAATCCAATGTCGAAGTAAGTCCAAACCACACTCGAGAAAACGCACTAGTTTCATTACATTTCAAAGAGTAATGTGTGGCATACAACCATAAAGTTAACGATGCTTGTGCCAACACGAATTGAAACTAGCTGTCAATGTCTGGTCCATAAAAGGTACATCTCTGAGAAGCCTTAATACTAAAATTTCATACCCACCAGATCTTTGAACTTTTCACAGCCGTGGTTTGGTAGCTCATGCAAAACTGCCAGTCGCCGTAAAGAGGCATACCAAGCTTGGGCAAATGCAGTGGCGAATCAAAACAATAAAAATGACATATTGTTAAAAAAAAGAGAGTACAACTCTGCCTCTAGGTCCTTGAAGAAAACTATTGCCAGGGCGAAGTCGGACCATATAGGTAGAATTGGCGAGAGGCTGATCCGTCTTCCATCTGGATCTCGAGCTTTTTGGTCTCTGGCAAAGGCTACCATGGGTAACTTTGCTAAGCCATCTTTACCACCGTTGCGCAGAGAGGATCTTTCGTTGGCCAATACTGCTAAGGAGAAAGCCGATCTACTGGGCTCGCTCTTTGCAGCTAATTCGACTTTTGATGACGGAGGAACCGCACCACCTTCCATCTCGCGGTGCGTTGGTAGTATGCCTAAGGTTTTGTTTACGCAACGCTCAGTCCGTAAAGCACTCTCCTCTCTTGAGATCCACAAGTCGAATGGACCTGACGGTATCCCTCCTGTAGTGTTAAAGATGTGTGCTCCTGAATTGGCGCCCGTCTTAACGCGGCTTTTTCGGTTGTCATACTCTTCTGGCGTGTGCCCGAGTTCATGGAAAATAGCACTGGTGCATCCAATCCCTAAGAAAGGTGACCGCTCGGATCCGTCCAATTATAGGCCAATAGCTATAACCTCTTTGCTCTCCAAAGTCATGGAATCTATCATCAATCGTCAGCTTCTTCGGTACCTTGAGGATAGACAGCTTATTAGCGATCGCCAGTACGGATTCCGGAAGGGTCGCTCAGCCGGTGATCTTCTGGTATATTTGACTCATAGATGGGCTATGGCATTGGAGAGCAAAGGTGAGGCTCTCGCGGTAAGCTTGGACGTAGCGAAGGCTTTCGATAGGGTTTGGCATAAGCACTTGTAGCTAAGCTCCCATCTTATGGGGTTCCTGGAAAATTGTGCGTTTGGGTCACAAGCTTTTAACAGATCGGAGTATTAAAGTCGTTGTCGACGGTGCATGTTCTGACTCCAAACCTATAAACGCTGGTGTGTCCACAAGGCTGTGTGCTTTCTCCAACGCTATTTCTTCTGCATATCAATGATATGCTGCAAATTAATGGTATTCATTGCTATGCGGATGACAGTACGGAGATGCCTTATTTGGAAAGTAAAGCCAAGTTGGCCTCAAGAAGCTCGGTGTGCTTAACAGGTCGAGGCGGTATTTCGTTCCGGATCATCGCTTGCAACTTTACAAGTCGCAAGTTCGGCCGCACATGGAACATTGCTCTCACCTGTGGGCGGGGGCACCCCAGTACCAGCTTCTTCCACTTGACCGCATTCAGAGAAGAGCGGCTAGAATTATCAATGATCAGGATCTTTCCGATCGGCTTGATCCTTTGGGTTTGCGAAGAGATGTGGCTTCGCTCTGTATCCTCTACCGCATATATCATGGGGAGTGTTCTGACGAGTTATTTGGGCTTATTCCTGCGGCTGAATTCCACTCACGTACTTCGAGGCAGAATTCCAGATTTCACCCACACCATCTGGATACTTGGAGATCTTCTACAGTTCGTTTTGATAGACATTTTCTGCCGCGTACGATTAATTTGTGGATCAGTTGCCATCGGAAACGTTTCCGGAACGATATGACCTGGCATCTTTCAAAAAGAGAGCGTTTTCTTATATAAAGGGCCGGCAGCGCATCCCTGCGACCTCAGCTGTTGCAAATGTCCATGGGCGGCGGTGACACTTTCCATCAGGTGAACCGCATGCTCGTTTGCCTCCCTATGTTATAAAAAAAACTACTAAAATAACAATGCCAGGATCTTTTCTTACTTATAGAGCTAAGGAATATATATACTATTCAAGAAGCTAACTCTTAATACACAGGATTCTATAAATATAAAATCCACATTATTCATGAACCCATGTAGATGTCAGATATCAAATAGCCTGAAGTCGATATAATTTTTAGGTTAGTACGTCCCACACGTAAATATGATTCGGCGTAAAATCGCGTCTTCCACATTTAATGGAAATCTCGAGAAGTTTCGCGAAAAACTCGCAATATATTGGCGCACCGTACGCGGTGCGTAACTGCGTACAACGCCAGCTTCGAAAATTTTGATTATTTTCTGTAACAACATGTGTTCGTGTTTTAAGGCATTGTCCGATTAAAGATTTACATCCTTTATTATCATTTAAGTAAATAAGTTAACTTACGAAGTGATTATGATATGTGGATTTTATGATATAAAAGGTAATTGAATAAGTGCAATGACTGAGAGACTCGTTAAATTGAAACAACTACAAGTAAGTAAGCACCAAATATCCCGTATATTAGCCGAAAAATACTTCACAGCCCATTAATGCAAGACAATGGTAAGACCAAAGTTTCTCGCCACGGAATCGTTGTTCGGCGGTTCGCATCATAAACAACACGGCTATACAGAGAGGAACCAAACTAGTTGGCAAAGAAAACTCGTAGAAAACAAAACAGTTAACCTGAGGCCGTACATCAGGATGACTGAGCGAACTTTCTAAAGCAGCTATTACATTATACGATCTGCAGGGTGTGATGTGATGACTGTTACGCACGTCACATAGACAAGCTCGCTAATTACACTGTTCGGCATATCGCACAGTGTTGCCAACTTAGCTATATAGCTAGACTTTATGGACTTGGCAAGGTCTTTATTGACAATAGACTACTCGCCTCAGCATTTCGAAGTTTCGACGTGGGTAAAAGGCTTTTTGACCAATCTATTCGAGTTTCGTCATTTTTTTCTTTAAGAACGCTGTTTTTAGATGAAATAAAATGGAGCTAGAAAAAAGTAGCTAAAAGTTTAGCTAAAAATTGTTTCCAATTGTAGCTGTTTATCATAAATATAGCTAGATCTAGCTACAAAGTAGCTAAGTTAGCAATACTGCATCGCTTGGTCAGCAGTTTTAGCGGGCTGTCAGTCTTTCTAATCTTTATTGCAGATCGAATAATGTAATAAGTGCTTAAGTAAGTCCGGCGTTGCTAATGAGCCCTATTCGTCGAAGTTACGAAATAACTCGGTTGTCTTCGCGGTTTCTGTACCTCGGATTGTTTGAACTGTTGCAAACACATTTTGAACAGACGATGGGTAATCGATCAGTCACTTTTTAATTCAATTCAATATTCATTGCAAACCAGAATGTAGTACAAAGTTGGTGACATACAATAATTACAGATTATTATGGACCCCGACACAGCAATTTAAAGAAAGGACGATTTATTGTTGAATATTAGGTGAGGATTTTACAATAATTCTATCCTATCATCAATACATTCTTGTTAACTGTAATAATTTGTTTTTAGTAAAATATCTTTAAGTTTCGTTTTGGATTATTAACTAGTCTAGTGAAACACTCACATTTCCGAATATACAATTAGACTGGACAAGCCGACTGGAAGCACAGACATCCGAATATACAATTAGACTGGACAAGCCGCCAAGTTTATAGGCAGTCCCAGTGTGCAATTTCTTTTCGGTTCTTACCTGTGAAAAGTTATTATATTTCTTGGTAATTGTACTGATTCCTTGCGATGATGGATGTTAAATTGCACAGGATGGCATTTTGGGAAAAAACGGTAATTTCTTCTAATATTCGTGCGTCTTGACTCATCTCACAGAGCGTAAACTAGCAGCCAGTGTATGCTCGTTGAGCTTACATTTGTCGCACTTAAAAACGCGGCTTGCCCCATCTCCTGTATTGGGAAATCTGTGGGTACAAGTTATAAAGCTATACGCTTTAGGCACTTTCCGTTTATAAGTGTTTCGAACTATGAATGAACCGCAAAATAAATTAATTTGATTTATTTCATTAATTTGACTTAACGTCATTTCCCTTAAAGTGCAAATTTACAAATAAAAAAATCACGACGCAGTTGAGACGTATTTACGTCTGGTAGATTTATAAGAATCTCATATTCAGTGGTAGCTTATATCAACCTTTAATCCCCACTGCAGGATAGGTTTTCTCACACAGCATGGCTATGGGGAATTCAGACCGTAACCGTAACTCGCGTGCCTAGTTAAGGCTTTAAGTCATCTGCGGTCGCCACTTACCCGATGAAGCCGTAGACACTAAACTGCGGCCAAAAGCAGTAGTCACTCCGAAAAATGCCCGGTGCGGATTGGTCGGTATTAACATCTTCCATCCTAATATAGATTGTTATAATCCAATGTCATGGTTGTAGTTGTATGGTACAAATGGGCTGAAGCTAGACGACATCTGCGAGGAATGCCGGGAAATGCCAGATATTGGAACAATGCAGGCTATCATCGGATCAATAACGACGTGCTGTTCCCCTTAAAGCTTGTCCAGATACATAATCAAATCTATTTGAATAAGGTCCCTTACATATAATTTACTACATAAATATACGATTTAAATACTAATATATATAGAAATTGGTGGTGACATTAACCGAATATTCAAAACTTGGGCAAAGCAGCTGTAACAAAAATAAATCCAACGTATTAATCATACAGAAATCGTTAATTATAATTGGCCCAATCGAAGATGGGGCTCTACTCAACCACGCTGGTCCAATGCATCTTAGCAAGTAGGCGTGGATAAATTAAGTCTCAAAGTTGTTTATTATTAACTACCAACCTTTTGATGTCCAACTATTTGTAAAACACCAGTGATGAGCTCTACATAATGTAGATCTAAACTTAAGCAAAGTTCTTTACGAATTACTTTGGAAGGCTTACTTTTTATAAATTCAAGCATTAATAACTAGCTAGCAGAATCAGGCTTTCCAACTCAGCAAATCTATGGGAAGATTGGGCTAAAACTGACTGTGCGGCCCCACTGCAGATTAGTGGACATTTACGAATACCATTTTAGATTATAGCCACATGCTATTCAAATTACGTAGTTAATTTTCCAGTCAAGCAACTGATGACTTACTATTGCGGTAGCTGACTTGCGCAGCCTTCAACTTCAGCCTCGAGTCTTCAAATTGAATTAACAAGGGTAAACCAGAAATAAGGAAATGCGGTCATCGATAATCCATTAGCTAATTTTCTGCTATAGCTGTTTATAAACACCGTTTCCGACCAAACCCTCCGTTAAGATTAATAACGTTTAGTTCATTGAGTTTAAAACAATTTCTTTGCGCCAAAGTTGAGTTCGCAAACGCAAGTAATGAGGCATGGATCCAGCAAAGTTCGCGCGATTAGCGGCGGCTGGCGTGACATGACTTCGGCTATTCGACAGGCAAATTTGCCCACACAACTTTGCCCATTATTTCTTTTACGAAGCATTAGTGCCATTATGATCTAGCCGAAGCGATGGATGTTTTTTATCGAACATACGATTGACTTTTCCTTTTCCGGTCAACAACGGACAGATAACAGGTGCACTGTATAAACTCAACTATTATTTAAAATGTCACTTTAAAAGATTAATTGTTCAAGTTAATGCTTAATTAATGCTTAGTTTGGGACTAAATAGCGCTCTGTGAATGTCAGTAGATATAAATATTATTGTTTCTATTCCTTTTTAATAAACACCCAGTTTTCATCACAAGTGTCTCCAAATTTTTGAAGCACGTTGTTATTCGCGGCTAGTACATTAGGGTAGCAGCTGTTACCACCTTACGATCCGAACTGACCCCATGTAGTGGGTTACGGACCAACCACTGTAAAGTGTGTGGTTACTGACTTCTGTAACAGACTTCATCTACAAAAAGTATTCGTGTTATACACTACTCGCGAAGTTGCCCGAGGTTAGACGAATACGATAGTGTAGAGAGACACTTCGGCTTACTTCGTCCGAATTTGCCTCGCCTCGGGCGACTTCCATTTGTTGTCGGTTTTTAGACCGAGTCAAAGGACTCGAAGTGTCATGAAGTGCGTTCACGAAGTACCTCTCTACACTACTCGGCCGGTCTCGGACTACTTTGCGAGTAGTGTATAGCACGCATAAGAGTAATATTTATGAAAACTTATTTAAAATAAAAATATTTATTCAATTTTGTTTACTTTCCCAAAGCCATATTGTTGACTAAATCTGTTTATTGAAAAAGCTGAATGAATTTTAAAAAGACAATCCGTTTTGTGACGTTTGTGAAATTTACAACAAAGGGAAACCTACTCTATGAGTGCCGAACTTCTGCGAATAAGAACAAAAACAAAACAAAGTCCCGGTGACTTCAAGTCTTTGACGAATGTCGACGTCGAGATTACTTGTGAATGTACTGAAATTAATCTTTTCTGCGTTGACGGAGTTTTCACCTGAGTGGCTCTAATGACAGGTGTCGTCTACGGGCCTCTGGAAAAACAACATTTTAATTTTACACGGCTTATGAGATTTATTCCCGTCGTTCGAATTTATACTGACGCGTCGCCTGTCTGCGTATATTACATTTAAGCACTTTTTATCATGCAGGGGCTTAATGTTTTTAATACGGGGTATTACGGTACACAATTGTGGGTTCAGTGGTAAAAGGGTTAAACCACGAACCCAATGTTTGAGGCAAGAATCATGGCAATTGTTTTTATGTTTAAATACTGCATCTTCTTACCAGTCAAAGGCATCGGGCATGTCTACACCTAAGTGATAATATGGTAGTAAGCCAAACAGTATCGGGATGCTTTAAAATTACCAACAAAGCGAAACAATAAATGCCAAAATCTGCAAATAATTACAAAAAAAATGAAAAATCGCGATAATTCACATTTTTATTATTAAATATGTTTATCAGTTATACATTAGTTTAAACACAAGTCATATTAATGAATATTGAAACATTTATTTGTTCATCTTTTTATTTATTTATTTATGTTTGTTCGTTGTTTAATACCAAAGCACAATCATCATTACCATAGATATAGCGCGCTATTTCTAAATCTATGATCATTACGGTCTAATAAGTCCTCTGTTAGATGAATGACTCCCCCAATGATTTGAACGCAGACCGAACCCATAACATCCATCTGCTACCCGCCACCTCAGCCAGGTCATCGCTCCTTTTGGTGATTCTATAATGTGTACGTATGTATTAACAAATAATATCAAAAGCATGTTTTTGCATTGTTAGGTTACCACAGTTCAAGAAATTTGAGGCACTTAGGGCGTTAATAGTGCCATGCAATCACGAATATAAGAAATATCAGATATTTATAGAACTTATTTTGATTGATAATTCTACGTAAAAGACACATGATATTCTAATGAAACACTTCAAAATATTGATGGGGACAGCAATACAAATACCTAAATAGGTACTACATTTTACTATCATTAATATAACTTTATATCATTCGCAGAATAAACATTAAGTTTTGTAAAAAAAGTTTTACACTTCAGGTTTTCAAAGACCTATGCTAGTAAATATTTTTGCAATCACAACTATCCGTCGGCGTTGTTTACTTTACAAATATCCATAATATAATTCCAAGATTCATATTAATATTAAATAATTAATTACCTGCGGTTTTAATTTGGAGATTTCATTGTTGCGTAGTTACCAATTCCTTGATTTTTGATAAGCATATACACAAGTATATGTTGCAAATTTAAACCTTATACGAATATATGCTTCAACAAATATTAGACGGACAAAATTTACCTCCGTTCATAATTTCGGTTGAATTGTTCTATTTTTAGATGTTTTGGATTACTCTATTCATTAGTGAAGACACTTACGGGTTTCATGGTAAGTAATTCAGTATTAATACTAAACTCAGCTAGCTGAGTTTAGTATTAATAATAATTTCTAGAAATTATCTCTTAAAATAAAATAAACCTTGTTTTTATGTTAAATACAGGCATAACTATAACAAATGTAAAAAGAAAATATTTGAATGCATAATGAAATTCACAAAATGATAAAAACATCAATTTGTATTAATTCACATAATGATAAAAGTATCAATTTGTAGGCACACTTACCCTACCGTAAGCGATACAATTATTTTTCTTTAATATATTATTGATGTCCATCCTTATAATAATTTTCATTGATTGATATATAAATATTTTTTTTAATTTTTAATTTAGATTTTACAATGGGCGGCAATTAATTTAAGCATGGTAACCTTGCATCAGATGGGGAGCGTCACAGATTTCCAGACAAGTACATTATTATACATGCACAATACTCACATCCACATCCATTATATTAATATTTATTTAGAATGATGTTACACAGATTGTATTTATTATTATTGTATATGTAAGTAATATGTAGTTATTTAAGTATTTTTAGAAACAACATCGTCCGTGCGCCGACTCAACCGGGCTCACTGAAAATCGGCGCCAGGGTTCACTACTGGTGTCCCTGGCTTATGCTGAGTGAGTCCGTTTGATTCAGGCATCGTAGCACATGTTGTTTCTGTGTTATTTTTTATTGTTGTTTGTTTATTTGATATGTTTTACATGTGATTGTGTTGCGGTGCATTAAATCAATAAATGTTTTCTTTCTTTCTTTCTTTGAAAAGTTTTTATTTGTTTGTTTTTCTATAATAGAAAGAAAGAAAGAAAGAAAACATTTATTGATCCAATGCACCGCACCACAATCACATGTAAAACATATCACAATAAACAAACAACAATAAAAATAATAAAAAAAAAGAATAACACAGAAACAACATGTGCTACGATGCTGAATCAAACAGACTCACTCGCATAATCCAGGGACACCAGTAGTGAACCCTGGCGCCGATTTTCAGTGAGCCCGGTTGAAGCGGCGCACGGACGATCTTGCTGCTAAAAATACTTAAATAAATAACTACATATTAATATTACTTATACAATAATAGTAAATCCAATCTGTGTAACATAATTCTAAATAAATATTAATAAAATGGATGTGGATGTGAGTATTGTGCATGTATACTAATAGTGTACTTGTCTGGAAATCTGTGACGCTCCCTATCTGATACAAGGTTACCATGCTTAAATTAAAATTAAATAAAATATTTCTGGTTTCATGGACATTTGGTTTCTGATATCCCATGTGTTCTGGTCTCCTAGTTTTGCTGTGCGAAAAATTTCTGTTCTTGCATTGGGACGTTAGAGACTGATAATGTTGGTTCTCAGACCACTAAAACGATTTTGGTACGCTGTTTAATATAATATACGGTGGGTTATAAACCTCAACAATTTGAAGATAACTTTTAAGAATGTATCACCTCTTTTCACTGAAAACCTAACTGAAGAACGATATTTTCGTGCTTCATGAAATGAATGAAATGAAATGAAATGAATGAAATGAATGAAAATGAAATGAAATGAATGAATGAAATTAAGTTTTTTTTCTGTACAGTTAGGTCCTTAAAGAACACTTATGAATGTCAAATGAAGCTACCACTGGTTCGGGAGGTAGTTTTCCACTGAGAAGAAACCAGCAAGAAACTCAGTAGTTACTCTTTTCAAAAAAATTGTGTTGAATACAGATTCATTTGTAATCAAAATAATTATATAAAGCAAATTATATTTTCAATTTTTATCGTATTATTGGTAAAAATATAATAATCTACAAAAGTACTATTAAGCAGTTAAGTATTTTATAAATTTAAATAGATGACAACAAAAAAAAACAAAAGTAGTGCAGGCGTGGAAATCAACATGTCCATGAGTTTTTATCATTTATATAATCTTCAACACTATAGTAAGCTTTTTTATTAAAATAGACTTTACATGAGACTTAAACTTATGCAGGGGTAAATCAATTACATTTTGTGGTAGCTTATTAAATATTTTAATGCTTAATCCCACAAATGAGTTCCCAACCTTATGCAATCTAAGATTTGGAACGGCAAGTTTGTGTTTGTTCCTAGTGTTCAAACTATGATTATCTGACTTTTTTGAAAATACATGTAAATTTTTGTGTACATAGATGACGCAGTCTAGAATGTATGAGACGGTAATGTTAAAATATTTATTTGTTTAAATAATTCCCTTAGTGAGTCACGTGATTTAAGGCCGTATATGGCACGGATGGATCTTTTCTGCAATACAAAAATTGTTTGTAGATCAGCAGCAGACCCCCACAAAAGTAGACCATAAGACATCACGCTGTGAAAATAGCTAAAATACACAAGTCTTGCAGTCTCAATATCAGTGAGACTTCTTATCTTCCTTACAGCATATGCAGCGGAACTAAGCCTTCCTGCCAAAGCCGCAATATGGGGACCCCACTGCAATTTTGCGTCTAATTTTATACCCAGGAAAACGGTTGAATTTATTACTTCCATGGGTCCTTCATCCAAAGTGATGAAAGTATCTACCTGCCTTACATTAGGCATTGTGAACTTAATACATTTGGTTTTCTTAGAGTTAAGAAGTAAATTATTGGTCGTAAACCAATGTAATACCTGAGAAAGTGTAGTATTTACATCGTCAAAAGTTTCTTTTTGTCTATCTACGTTAAATATAAGAGATGTATCATCAGCAAATAATACAGTTTCACATAGGTTTTGAGTATAATAAGGTAGATCATTTATATAAATTAAAAATAATAAAGGTCCCAATATTGAGCCCTGGGGAACGCCCATCAATAAAAGGGCTCCGCTGGAACTTGTTTCTCCGACATGTACGTTTTGGACTCTATTCGTTAAATATGATTGTATTAAATTAAGAGCGTCCTTATCGACACCGTAATGCTTCAACTTCATGAGGAGAGTATTATGGTTAACGCAATCGAATGCCTTCGATAGATCGCAGAATATTCCTATAGCATCTTGCTTATTTTCCCACGCCTCAAAAATATGTTTCATTAGTGCCACTCCTGCATCAGTAGTGGATCTGCCTTTAGTAAATCCAAATTGATTGCTATGTAATAATTTGTTTACATTGAAATGGGACAATAATTGATTAAATATAATTTTTTCAAATATCTTACTTAGAGCTGGGAGAATAGAGATAGGTCTGTAGTGAGACGGGTCACTCTTTTCTCCAGATTTGAATAAAGGTATGATTTTACTGAGTTTCATCAAATTTGGAAATTTGCCCTGGTCAACACACTGATTAAAAATAACAGCTAAGTGAGGAGCAATACATATAATTATATTTTTAAGTATTTCTGTAGAAAGTCCCCATAAATCCTCTGTTTTTTTAATATTTAACTCTTTAAAAGTTCTAATGATTATCCCTGCATTTACATGTGTAAATCTAAAAGACGTTTTGCACTCATCAACATGTGACTTGAGGAGAGAAACAGCAAGATGAGGATTTGAATTTAATTTACTAGTTACAGTAAGCAATATTAGTAAAGAACTTTTCAAATGCATCTGCCACCTGAGAGTCAGTATCAAGACTCCTGCCATCAATATTCAGTGAGATCTTGTTATCTTGTGTTTTATTTTTACAAGTCTCCTTATTGATGATATTCCACGAAACTTTACTTTTATTAGTAGCATTGATTATTTTATTTTTAAAATAATTAGCTTTAGCTACTGCGCAAACTTTTTTGAATAATTTTGAATAATTTCTAACATACTCTATGATAACAGGGTCATTAGTATTAGCCTTAACATCGTACAATTCAAATAACTTTTTTCTACTTGTATAAATACCAGTAGTGGCCCAGTCGCTAAATTTAGATTTTAAAGTATTTAATCTGACATGTTTTTTTGGAAATGTACCATTAAATTCCTTTTCAATTACACTAAATAATTTATTATAATGTTCATCGACATTTTCATTACTATAAGTTAATAAAGGCAACTTGCTAGATATATTTTCCTTAAATTTTTCTATGCGATATGTTGTAATTGGCCGACAAACAAAATTACATGAAGTTGGGGCAAGACGGTGCTCAAACGATGCCATCTGTCCGCTATGATCAGAATTAATGAAATTTATTATACTCTTGTCATTTATATCAAAATTACAAAAAATGTTGTCTAAACAAGTGGCCGAGATTGAAGTAATTCTTGTAGGTTCATTAAAAAGATTAATTAAATTAAATGATTTAAAAAGATTTAGAAACCTAACAGTATTTGGTGAATTTTCTAAAATGTTAATGTTAAAATCACCACAAACAATAACTTTTTTACTAGATGAACTTATTTTTCTTAATACTTCTTCCATAGTAGTCTCAAATACATTAAAATTCCCTGATGGAGGCCTGTACACACAAACGATTACATGTTGCTCCAGCTCTGCACACGCTAGTTCAATAGTTCGTTCCACAGAAAGCGACACCACATCTTTACGCTCTTTAAATTTTATTTTATTATTAAATAATATTAGTGACCCGCCTCTAATAGCCGATTTCCTAGTAAACGAACTACTGACCATATAGTTATCAATACTAATAATTAGTTCATGCTGCTTTAACCAGTGCTCGGTAATACATAGTATGTCAACATTCATTTTATTTAAAAATAATTCTAATTCTAATTCCTTTCCAGAAAACCCCTGAATATTCTGATGAATAATTTTAAGGCAGTTGGGATTTTCCTTTGTCACCGGTTTGCCAGAGAAGTCCTCTATTGTCTTATTATATAATTTAAATTATTGGAACATCTTCCAAAGTCTGAATAAATAAATTTTTAATGTTAAACGCTAACAAAGTAGCTAGTTTTTTTTTATTTTATAAGGCAAATAAAAAGTTTGCCAGTCAAAATAAACTTATTTTCTATAAATTTGTTTATGTCAAAAAACATAACTTGTCACTATGACTATATGTTAAATTATATAAAAGAGTATTCAATAAGTGAATACAGTTATTCTGGCTAGGTGTATAATACCTAGAAAATGGAAAGGCACTTACAACAATTTTCTTTACATTGAGCCCTGACAATACTGAGAATCCAGAAAGAATATCTTTTTTGCTTACATTTAACCCCTCCCCATCATTAATGCAATGATGGAGTCATTATTATATTTACACATTTTAATCTGATCTATAATCTGATTAAATGAAGCGTCTGGTGTGCAATTATTTATAAGTTTACAATTTAATTCATTATGTAACAGAGGTCCATAACCAACACCAATCCTATCAGAGAACAAAATTAACTCATTATTTAATTGTAAATCATTTGTTATACATGGATTAGAAGAAAGTAAATTGTGGGACACCTCTAACAGTGAAGGTTCATTCTGCTCTTGATGCTGATCAGTGAGATCTGCACCAAGGTGACAGCTACATTGGCCTATATATTGGTTAGCTGCAAGAATATATTCACTAATTTGGCTTTGAGCCGAATTATATTTTACTGTCATTTGTTGTAATGACCTATGCAGCCTTGAAATATCAGCCTCTAGCTCCTTTGTCTCAATTTCATACCTATGCCTACTTTCTTTTAACTTGTTACTATATATTTCTAAACTATCTAACATATCTAAATTATTTTTCCTTAACTGAATATTGTGTTTATAACATTTTTGTTTTTTAATTAATTTCTCAGTTTTTTTAATATAGTTATTAATTTTAATATATTTCTTAATCCTATTTTTCCTACTTTTCCTATTGTTAATACACCTATCATTTGGATTATTAGACCGGATGACTTTCTGCTCAGCTGGGGACCCGATCAATTCCTCATACAAGCTTTGTGTATGCAGGGCTTCTTGACACTGTTTGTCACTCTCATATTGTGATATGAGTTTATGAGCATCACATAGTTCCACCTCGAGTTCCTGGATGCGCTGGAGAGCCCGCTCATAGGTTTCACTGCATTGATGAAAGCTGTTGACAGTGTCCAGTAACTGCTCTCGTTGGAATTGAACATCAGCAAGCTGAGCATGAACTTCAGCCAGTTCGCTCTTAAGTTGGGTATTATTCGTGATAATTTTTAGATATTCCTCTTCATTTTCCTCATGTTCTTTAAGGAGTTGGTTATGGTCCTGTCGAAGTTCCTTTAATTCTTGCAGGGCTCTTTTAAGTTTCAATTCCAGTTCTTGTGAAGTGGCCTTCCGAGTCATCATTTTGGAGTATGCTCCACTATCAGTCATTTCTGAAAATATTACACAGGTGTACACAAAAGTTTAAGCTACAGCTTATTATAAGACACCACTGCTAAAGGAGAATATATTAAACCTTATTATTACTTTTAAATTAAATATTTTGAATGTTTTATGGTAAAGATTAAAAAAATACTAATAATAAGTTAGTTAACCAATTATTGTTTCCAAAACACCTTATTTTAGGTAAAGATATTTTAGGAAACAATTAATAATAACTATTAAATGATTAAGCAGCAGATATAATGATATTACTTTTAAAATAATCAAGTGGGTAGGTTTATTATAAATTTAATGATTACAAATAATGTAATTGTTATTAATATTTAGTGCTTATATTAACCATTTTATCTTTCACTTTGTTAAAGAAATATTATCTCATTTATCAGCAGTTAATGCAAGAAATACGAATACAAGCAGTCAAAATTTATATCACCGTCGTTTTAAATAATAATTACCATCACTTAATAATATTGCCTAAGTGAATATGATGTTTCGTGTGAAAAGTATTATTTGTATGAGGCTAAACGTTGCTTAACATCAACTTTACTTCCACTTTATGTCAAGTAAAGAGAGCTACAACTATGCCTGTGTTCTGATATTGGACGATACTCGTGATAACGAGTGATGTGGAGTGTTGGGTGTTATGTCGTGTTAAAATATTATTAAAAACTAGTACTCTCCTGGTTTTCACCGTAGAATCCTTCAATTTCGTTAAGTTGAAGTAGCCAAACCGTTGACTTTTTGAATTTCAGATTGAAGATTTTTCAGTTTTCGTACGAAGTTGTTGAAACACTTTCACAGGTTATTTAACACTCAAGTATTTGAATTAACTTGGTTTCTACATTAATTATACTAGTTAAACATTTATTTAAATTAAATTACGGAGCTATAAATTTGACCTGAGACACATCATGCATGGAGTGACGAATAAACGTGATTTTTAAGTAGAGATGATAAAGAGGCAGAAAGGGACAAGGTTACTTTTGTGTCTTTATAACTCACTTCTGAAATAAGGGGTGTAAGTATGTTTAGAGCTTTCAAGGTAAAAAGTAAAAAAATGGAATGCGAAATATTTCTCATTAAAAAAAATTTAGCAAATTTTAAGTTGGAAATCGGCTCAACCGTTTAAATGGTAGGAAAGAGAAAATAAAAGGTGAAATTTATGTGACTTTACAAAGTCTACTACTAAGTGGTAGACTCGATACTAAATAATATCGTCCCGTGAAACAGGAGTGTTATGCACTACTTTGTGTTTAGAGGTGAGGGCACTGAAACTGGGTATATGTATAAATTACCGGGTTTAAGAGATTTACTGTCTTAGATGACGGGCACAGTGCGGCAATAATACACACTTTCTTTCTTTAAAAAAAAATTTTGGAAATTTATTTGAAAAGACTCACCCACAAAATAAGTACAGGTTTCTATCCCCAAATAAAATGACAATGTCGCCTAGAGTAACGTATTAAAGAGTTCTGTTATGAGTTGGAAAGGGAAACAGTTTAACCCCGAAATGAACGTGACCGAGGCCGCGAGCAAAATCTTGTAATGGCATTTTTTTGCTCGACATTTCGCTATCTGCTTCTGATGATTGCAACTTATTATAAAAGTAGTTGAGGACAGATTAAACTTCTTCATCATCGTCATTAGCATTACAAACTAAATGTCCGCTGCGGAACGAAGACCTCTCCTAATGATTTCCTCGCGGATCGATCCTTGCAATTTGATCCATCTGCTACCCACCACCAACCAGGTTATCAGTCCATCTGGTGGGGTCGGCTAAAATTCGTTTACCTTATGCGGTTCACACTCGAGAATCTTTCCGCCTCAAGAACCTTTCCACCATTAAACTTCTTTAGAGAAGAATTCAAACGGAGATTTACTTGAAAATAAATTTGAACTATCTACTACAATGGTATTCACCTACTTGACCAAGCTGAGCGGAGTGCTGACGCAATCGGTTTCTGTTTGCCGATCTATTTAATTTACAAGCTCTTTTGTACTTGCAATGGGATGAAAAATCCTCGATACTAAAAATAACTCAAGTATTGGAGAGCCTGCAAAGTAATAATTAAATACTGGCAACACAGATTCAGTTTGAGACATTAAACTATGTACATTTTAACACGAGTTTTGTCATCAGCTCATTAAACGACCCCAACAAAGGGCACGGGCCTACCCGTAAAGGGTGTATAGGCCTTAGTCGTCTACGCGAACCCAGTGCGGATTGGCCGACTTCACGCACAACATTTGAATCTCTTCGCGTGCGCAGGTTTCCTTCATCGTAAAAACGTGATGCATATTTAATCGAAGTGTGAAAACACATTGGTACGTGGCGGGATTTGAATCTGCACCCTCAAGATCGAAGGCAACAGTCCACACGTTGAGCCACCGACGCTCTTCACTTTACGACGCTAACATGAGTTCACTTGGCAGACCTATCAAGATTCAGAAATCCACATCTGGATAGGTGTCGTCTCGTGAAATATTATTTTGTATTTCTGTATTTTGGTAAGTTGGCACTGTATGATACATAACTATTGAAAGTTGCTGTGTTACTCTAGCAACCAACCAACATGCACGGGACGCTAATATTGATTATTATTGAGAGATTCTAGTTTGGACACAACGCTTTAATTTTAAGACGTTTAGTTTAAATGTTTATTCATTTATCATTTCGATTTCTATTCATTTGCGATAGTCAAGCGACTAACGTAAAAGCGTACTGTCAGTCATCGGATACGCGATTCTCTTTGGTTCTTGCGTGATTAGAAAATCTCATTAAACTGTTGATCCTGTCTTCTATCCTTGTATGGTCATGTGGTGGTTTTAGATATACTAGTATTACTTATACAAAGCTCACTACATCATGAGATAGCTTTTAATATTCAATTAACAGTAATACGACGGGTTGACGTTATCTTTCAGCATTTCAAATAAATGTTTCGGGTCATAAACTAGGTTCCTGCTCCGGCCGAAACTTTTTACTTGCTGTTACTCAATTTTCACTAAGTCCACCAAATTGAAACTTCGAAGACGTTATTGGAAAATTGTAGATAGTGCTTAGCAAATCTAAATTGAAGATTTCTATTACTGTACTGTTTGTTACCTTTAGTTTGAAAGCATTTCATAGATTTGAGTCGTATTGATAATATTTGATTTTAAGAAAAGCTCTTTTGTCTCGGATGACGGGCGCAGTGCGACATTGATGAAGAATAATAACTGTTTTTCAGTTGATGGTCTCCTTTAATGTCTCTGTCATGGTCAGGCGTATTACTTTCCATCTGGTCAACATCCTGACCGTCCTGTTCACTTCGTGACATAAAAAGCTACCAACTTATTTTTCTTACTGGATGTTGTTGTTTACAAATGGAATTTTGGTATAATGGATTTTCATCGAACAAATGGACGGCAATAGTGCTTACATGGTGAAAAGATGTTATTTTTCGACTTGCTTGCAAAAACCAGGGAATATGGATTTTTGACTTGACTTTGACTTTGACACCTCTTTTTTTATACAGCTCTTATATCTAGGTATTTACACTAATTACAAGTATGAAAAAGAAACTCCAAATTCCATATACAAGTCACACTCCATAATTTAAATATACTTGACTATTTTGTTGGAATCGTCAATAGAGTTCACTCGAATTGACATTTATATTCATATGAAGCAAAATAGCACCTGTAACGTAGTCTACTTTGTTGTATACGAAATATTAAACATAATTAAATCTGCATCACTAATGTTGAAGATTTCATATCATGACGTGTATTTCAAATTTGACCGTAATAACAGTATGTTTGCGGTTTGGTACAAGAAATTATTATTAATAAATATTTGCAATACATCAAATTCATGTTTCAGAAAGGACTTAACATATAAATTGACTACATTTGCTTACTTGTTATGATAGTTGTGTTTGACACACTGTAACAATCCTTTACAAATATATTCTTAATTTAAATAAAACAAAGCTAAAAATAATCCCCAAATAAGTCGTGTTTGAAGTAAATATTTTACGACGTTGTCGATGAAAACTAAAACTCAATATTCCAGGCAACAACAATGATTGGAACATATTATTTAGTCGGCTGCAATTCCTCGGAGCAAAGTTCCAGGAGGAAATTGAAATGCAAGCCAGCAAATGTGGGCTGCATTAGAGTGACTTCAGTTGTGTCCTGGAATATGTTTTATAAGTTTTTTCAATAGGGTTTTGGAGAGGGCACGTTCAGATTATTGTTATTATCATAAAAAAAATTAACCAGTAGTTCAAAAATAAATGAAGTGCGGATAAAAAGTTCTTTGGCAAAATTTTAATATTTTAGCCACCATTGTAATATGTCTGTACTTCTGATCGGTTTAGTGAAATAGTTTAGAAGCCTGAAAAATCTTCTCTGTTTGTTTAGGTCTAGATCCTAAATGATTAATTATTATAATTACCCAACTATCATAAATATTAGCTATTATATACGGAAAACACTAGAAATTTACAAAGTGTAGTATAAGATTAGGTTTAAAATAAATACGATATTTGATGCAAACTAAAAATTGCTGCTTATTTCAAGGGTACGATGGCACTGTATATTATGCATTAAGCTATCTATACCTTCTCATGTAGGCCGCATTGCTTTATCACAGGCAGGTGATCTACAGGCCAATCTACACGAAGTACTGCTGTAGGTTCTGGAACCTGTAACCACCAACCATGTGGGGCTAATTCGTATGGCGGTTATGAATACTATCCTAAGATAGGATCAACGGCTTAATGTAAAAAGGCATAAAAAAGGGTCTATAGATAATATTTACACCAATTCCATCACCAATCACCAATTCCATGGAAGACCATTGTGATAGATGCTTGAACTACGCAATCGTCAACGGAACGTGCTAGCTGCTAATCCATGCAACCCTCAAATACATATACTAGACATCTAGTCTTAGAATAAAATGAAAATACACAATTTATTCATTCATTTATTGTAAGACACCTTTATACCGGATACAAAGACGAGTAACCGTGAGATGAATCGTGAATGTTATTCTCAATATTCCGTTTTATTCAAATGAAAGAAGTAAATTGAATAGACTTGCTGTAGTCCCGCGAGTGCTCTGCCCACGTACCATATCTAGTACGATAACATTATTCGTGTAAGAATAGCTAGAAAAAAGTTTTTTTTAATAAAAGTGTTATCTATCAAGTAGACAGCCCACCTGGTGGTAAACCAGGCGGTATAACTAACGCCTTACACCAGTGGTCATCCAGTACATTTGCTAACTTGTGACGTAAAAGTCATAAGTCACTGTATTCAGTTATTTAACTGATTCACCCTCCAGCCTGGAACACTACTATACCAAAACATATCTATATTTCTTATTACGGAACAAATAGATGAGATTTACATTTACGCAAACGATCTTAAACACGACAGAACTCACGTCAATGTGTTTATTTCTATTTGATCATTTCCATTTATTTATAAAGGACGCGATTGGGCACACCCGATGATATGTACCGACAGGGTAGGACCAAAACGTACTGAATACATATTCATTTTACCCAATTATAACGCACTAATTGGATGATACCTTTGTTGATGTGTATACCATTTGATAAAATTATTCAGTTGAAAACT
Source organism: Leucinodes orbonalis (assembly GCA_019425675.1). Taxonomy (NCBI): domain Eukaryota; kingdom Metazoa; phylum Arthropoda; class Insecta; order Lepidoptera; family Crambidae; genus Leucinodes; species Leucinodes orbonalis. The sequence goes on along the minus strand of PQWD01000322.1, from coordinate 49,157 downwards.
GTTCACTTTATCGCTTGTAACAGTAAGGCCGCCTTTGCCCACTGAATTGGTTTAAATAATAAAAATAATAAATATGCATTGACATTTACAAAGCGCCAAGTCATCTAGCCCCAAGTTAAGTGTGAAGCCTGTATTATGGGTACTAAACAACGGATAAAGATAATTATATACATTTTTTTTGTAAATGCATACATATTATACATAGAAAACACCCAGACCATCACAAACAGACATATTGATACACACAAATGTTTGTACTGCCTGGGGATTGAACCCAGAAACCTTGGTGTAGCAGCCGAAGTTTCGACCATTGCACCACATGGGTCGTCGTAAATCAAGCTCAGGCTACTTCTATTATTTGTCGGTTTTGGACAGAGTTAAAAGGCTCGAAGTTGTACGAAGTGCGTTCACGAAGTATCTCGCTACACTACTCAGTCAGTCTTGGACTACTTCGTGAGGAACATCATAAGTAGTGTATTGGACGCATAATAACCTTTGGATCACAAACTTGCAAGTTTTTTAAACAGCCCAACTAGTCATCAGTCAGTAGACGAAGCTCTAAGCTAAGACTTTTCAAGATGATTAAAAGTGAAAGACATTTCTGGATGTTACATATTCGAAACTTATGTTTACTTACTCCAATTACTCGAGAGAAAGACGTCATTCGAGTTAAGTATTCCACTACGCAATAACTATGGCCCGGAGATGTAAAGCAGTAGATTCGGTTTCAACGGTGCTTACGAAACTCGTCAGTTCATTTGTATGCCAAACAAAAGATAACCGCCAAAGTGATTCGGTTACAAGATTGTAGTTTTTAACTAATAGATCTAATAACTTTTAGATCTTCAAGAAATTGAATTGTTTTATGCTGTAACATTTCCTGAACATCTGTTTACACAACAGACATTTTTTATGGTTATGGTGATCAAATTATCTTGAAACCAATCCTTACATTCGAAGTGATTTTAAAACACTGAGGGATTGGATGAGATAGGTGCTTACTCCACCAGTACAATTATTTACATATGTTTCGTTATTGAGAAACTCATATTAAACGGAACCTAGTGAAGGGCACTTGCCTACCCGTAAAGTTTGTATAGACCTAACTCGTCCGCACCGGCACAACCTCTGAATCTCTTCGCAGGCGTCCGCGAGTTAGGCAAGTTAACTCACGATGCTTTCACCAAAATAGCGTCGGATAACGTACATATATTTTAAAAAACTTGAAAAGACATGGTATGTGGCTGGATTTGAACCAGCGCCGATCGGAAGGCAACAGTCCACACCATTGAGCCTCCGACGCTCTTATAATCTTGACTATAAGAAGCTAAAACTGCATTTAAGGTTTACCCGCAATTTAACTATTACAGTCACGAAAATAAGAAGAAATGCTCAGTTTCTTTGCGAGCCTCAGTAATCTCGTATACTTTGTTTGAATTGTATTATAATATATGTCCGACCCAGCCTCTATATGCAAAAGCATTACTGTGCATTCTTTTATTTATGAGTTTTGTGTGCAGATATCATTATAACTCGGCATGTATCGCGCGCAGTTGTGGGAGCATTAATCCACACTGCTTATTGGTGCGAGCAAATATTTGGCGGCGCGTTCGTTCCATATATTCATGAAGGACGCGATTCGGCACACCTGCCGTAATGTACAGGTTCTCGCTGCCTACTGCAGGGCTGTGTCTACCAAGAATTTTTATATTTTCTGCAAGAAATTCCCCGTTCAAGCTATTGCAGTCCTTTGCTGGACATAGGTCTCCCCCATTTTGCACCAGATATCCCGGTCCACCGCTTTCCTTATCCAGCCTTCACCTGCGACCCTTCGCAAATGGTCGGTCCATCGGGCCGGAGGCCGTCCTACCCGGCCATCGATTCTGCGACTTACGTGGCGGAACCACTGCCACTTCAACTTCTGTTCCTGCGAGCTACGTTGGTAGCTTTAGTTTTGCATTTCTGTGTTTCGAGGTGAGGGCACTGTAGCTTGTAAAATTACCGGGTCAAAGAGACCTAACATCTGTTATCTCGGGTGATAGGCTTAGTGCGGCATTGAAAGAGAATAATAACTGTCTATCAGTGTTGCCACCTCAGTTTTAGAAAAAGGGCTTTTTGAGAAGTAAAAGAGGGCTAGATAGGGCTAGATTGAGCATCTAAAGATTTTCTGTTCTAAAAATGCTGAAAGAACCATTTCATGAAGCCGGTTTTTTTAGAGCGTCAAAAAAAATGACATCATGAACGATAAAATAGCAAAATCTTGTTAGCATGTCGAAAACTTCATAATTTGGTCATATTTTCAGGACAGTGAAAAAGAGCTAGATTGCTCTTTTTGGGCTAAATCGTAAAAAAAAGGAGTACTACTACTACTAAAGGAATACTAAAAAGTGCAAGATCTAGCTACAAAAGGGCTAAGGTGGCAACACTGCTCTCTATCAGTTAATAGTCTCAATCAATGACGCTCTGTCATAGTCAGCCGAATCACCTAGCATCAGGTGGGCATTGCGCATGTTCGGATGTGCAAGTGGCCTTCGGTAAAGGTATCACTTTCCCACCGGTGAACCGTCAGCTCGTTTGCTTATCTATGAAATAGAAAATAAAAGTAAAAAAAGAAGCAAACAACTCACTGGTGGTGAATACCGCAATTTTGCAACACCCGACGGAAAATCAATGCGTCTCCTGCCCTGTTGTCATCAGGATTCAACTTGGGGATTTTCTGCTAAACAGCGTACCAAACCCTGAAAAATGACCAAAGTGCACCAAATCACCGCACCAGGTTTTGGTACAAATCCCCAAAATCATTGGGTTAACGGCCCGCCATGACAAAACAAAAAGCTAGAAAATGCAACCGAAGAAAATTATCAAGTATATTTGTTAAGTTTTCTGGTTATTCCTAAATAATGAAAAGACGCTTTATACTTTTAAGAATACCCCTATCAACTTTATCATCATAAGTTACTTCAACCTTTAGTGTGTCTTACTAAAAATGATTTTCGCTTGATAACTAGCTAAATAACCTGGCATTACTCAAAGTTCAAGTCTTACGAGTTTTATGTCGGAACGAACATAATGAATACTAATCAAATCATATTAAATGTCAGTTTCAATTAAGTTTCTGTCATCGCATGTCAGCCGTAGCACTCCACTGTTAAACATAGGCCTTCGTCAATGACATCCATTCCGAATGGTTGCCAGTAGTATTAATTAAACGTGTGCAATTATCCACGCAGTTAAGTTACGATCCTCCAAAGCTATTCGTATGTGTAATACGTAGGGTTGGTACAAATTATTTTAGCGATTAGTAAAATAAATGATTGAATTGAAAACAATTAATGAATAAAACAGGTGGAAAATGCGTGTCTTTATATTGGGGTCACGGTAGTGCCCCCACCAAGACGATCCAAGCGAAGTGCAGAGGGTGCACTATTTACCTCTGCTCGAAGTGTTTCGTTATATTTTGAACTCTCATAGAATTAGTTTCCGATGTACTAGATAGTTCATATTCTCAGGATATGTTATCATTAATAGACTTATCAAACATACAAAGTCTAAACTGAATAGCTCCAATACTTAGGATTTCATTGATATCTAAAATATGCCGATTTCGTCACTGAATAATCAACAACTAAATATTCGCATCACTTCCACGACGGTAGCGAAATGACGAAGCCATACATATTTACTGATTATGTAGAATTTGATGAAATTAGGGCCGGTAGAGTTAGGCTGTGTAGATTCAAAACCTTGGCTCTTCTTAAGATCTAATATCTTTTTCACAGGGCTTATGTGATCATTTTTGCAACATTTTACATGAAATGTTTTTGGTGGGGTTTTTATTTACCAAACTTGTAAAAGATCAATATTAAATTAAAAGATCACCACAAATGTTTTCTGTGTGTTTGTATGTATATGCCCGTATCCAAAACGACGGAAGATACTTTATTACTATTATTTTCTTTAAGTAGCTAGTTTTCATCCTGTGGTGTCCCAAAGTCCGATGAAATTAAGGGCCACTACATATGATAAAGCTGAAGAATTAAGAGTCCAGACCACCAGAAACAGATATCGATACGGGCTTTAGTAAATCATATCTTGATCTGCATTTTCACTGTTAACATGGTATTCAATAACTGTCACTATGGTCTAGTGGTTACAGCGTTTAACTTAGCTAAGCGATCCTGGGGTTTTGGGTTCAAATTCTGAAGAGAAATCGCATAGTTAAAAGACATTTTGTGTGATTATACCTAGTTTGGTTAGGATATCGCAGCTAATTGTTCGAAAACAAAATGATTCCGTGTTTTATAGGGTAAGTTATGTCATCGGTCCCGGCTACTGTCTTGGGATGGTAGTTGTTAACACTCACTAATCTGCATTGGACCCGCGTGGTGATCCCGATAGGCAGACGATCCTATCACGGTCGCCGCATCGGCGGCTTAAATAGTTTAGCTATTTCAGCACTCTACAAACCGACAACCGCTCGCTCAATAGGTTCGCTCAGTCCCTATTTGCGTAACCGCGGCGTGCACCGGGCCGCTTCTCTCCCCAAACATATGTTAGGTTACCTAGCCCTCCCCACGAGCCCCCTTAAGCCGAGGTTCGAGTCCCACTGTGGGACGCCATAAGGCTCGTTGATTAAATGGCTCTCAGCCATCTGTGCTCGCCAATTTCCCGGTGTAACTGTAAGGATCATCTGCGGCTAATAACAGTAGTCAGGAAATGGAGTGGGAGGTTATAGGCTCATGTTAAAAGTCAGAATTATTTTTTACATACGCGAGTGACAGCCCTAGACCCACTCGAAGGCACACAATGTACAGGAAGGTACAATCGCGCCTGTTGTTACGTTCAATTGCATAGAACTCTTTGAGTTGAACAAGCGTCGGGTATACGCTACATTTGACGTCACGACGACAACGACACTAGATTTTCTACCTACTGCGTTTTATAAAGCGGTGTTTAGTATGAAATTCCATTCTGAATTTTTGTGCACATGAAACTAATATGGTCGTAAGCTACAATGTCGTAAGTGTGTACGAAATCTTAAAACTAATGTATGATGTCTGGGTAACATAGGTTCTTAAAATCGGTCCTTCATCTGTTCGTATGTTTTTGCGCGTATAGAGTTGTATGTAATACATGGCGAATAATATGATTTTGTTTTGGAACTAAAAACTTTGATAGATATTGCACACAACAGATAAAACACTACACATGATTTTGCACGGGAAATATGAACAACTGGCGGCCTTAATACTAAATAGCAATCTCTTCCAGACAACCAACTTAAGATATTACTTTTTTTCACTCTTTTTATAACATCAAAAACAATAGGTTCTCTATTGTGTTTACAACGCCAGTAGTACAAACATTTTGTGTGCATGAACATGTCTGTTTGTAATCGTCTGGGTGTTTTCTATGTAGAATATGTATGTATTTACAAAAAATATATATAAGTATGTTTATTAGTTGTTTAGTACCCATAATACAGGCTTCACGCTTAACTTAGGCTAGCTGGCGCTGTGTGAACGTCAGTGGATATTTTTGTATTATATTTAATACAGCCAGCTTACAAATGGTCATCAGAGTGTAAATGTAGTGTCCATTTTAACTCTGTGGGCAAGAAAACCCCCAAAAGAAACCTTAAAAATATCCTATATATTTTAAAATTTCTAAATCGATCACATATAATTCGTTTATTTCAGATATTATCAACATTAATTAGATACAAGAATCATGTACAAATTACAGTCCAAAACCAAATGAGCAAGCCACGTACTTATTGAATAATATTATATGCTGGTCATATTGACCATATGAGTTCAAATGTTAATGAAAACTAATAACTACTTAAATAAAAAGGAATTCATTTTATTCATCATTTAATCATTGTCAATGTAATATTGAAATACAAATTAAATAAGAAACTTGCCAAGGTATTTATTGCGTTTATAACAAAAACCGAGACATGGAAAGGGAAGTTATTATCGACTAACCTTGGCAAATAAACCCGAGTGTGCCTTAAAGTAGCTACAGTACCGTAACAATACAATCAGGAGCTAAAAGAAATCAGCAACCATAAACAGGTTGCTACTGACTCTGCGGAGAAGCGAGTGGATTTTATTTAGATTATCTCCGAATTGGGCTTTGTTACGCCATGTGCTTTGTGCCCCGCTGTTTTATGGAAAAAAGAACTGATAACGAACTTAGCGAGGAAAATTTAAAAGCGAAGAGGGACCTCTTATCTGCGTCGGGAATTCTTGTTAATGTAGAACTTTGTTAAACATTCATCAGCGGAGGCCATCTTGAGATGCGAATTCGTGCTCTTAAGATAATTTTAAACAAATTCGCTTTTGGCGAAAAGAGTTATGTTTTTTAATAATTATTTCATGCAATACTAACTCACAGACACAGGTATAGTTGTTTTAATTCAGATAGAAAGAAAAATATGAAGATATATATATATAATCATTTGTGACGAAAACATTTACCTTCTTTATATTATGAACGTTAAAAATTGTTTTTATTAGGAAAATTATATTTATTTATGAATTCAGTGTAAGAGGCGGCATATGTCCAAAACAAGAGAACTGGTAGCACCCTGTCATTCAACCTAACCTTTTATAAGTACACCTATTCGCTACCCACCTTCCAAGCTTGCTGTTTACTGCAAAACCCTTTAAGATTATATCAGTGGATCGTTGCAAGCTGCTTAATATATATTTATGAATGTATGAGGATAAAAAGGGACCCTAGACACATTTTAGGAACGAGCCCAAATAGACTTGGAATAACAATTGCCATTTCTGCACAGCGTGAGTAGTGAACTGAGTAAAGGTTGAAAATATGATGCTCATACTCATACACATAAAAAAGAAAATCTATAGTAATACAAGACTGTCATCTTCGTAAAATTCAGTACCACGATCACAGTTATGGACCTATAATCCTGCATATTCATAATTTATGCCAAATTCAGTACATTAAGGCAAAAAATGCAACAACGTTGAAATCTGGTCAACTATTGTAAAGAACTTCTAAACGGGAACTTATAGAAAGTGCCTTAGCCCATCACGCGGGCATCATTTGGATTATAAACGCTCTAAGATTTAAGGGCTAACGGCTTAAAGCACGGAAGAACTGGAGATAAACATTTTCAGCAACCCATCCAGTGATCCACCTTTGCAATGGTTGCTTAACTTGAGTGATCGTCAAACGATTGTGCTAGTCGCTACGCTATTGAGTTCTGCACACTGCACTGCTCCCTACCCTAACTAATCACTTTACACAAAACAATAAAAGTTTACACTAATCCTTGCCATATAAAACAAACCATGAACCAGTTTTTTTAACCTATATATATCAGGAATAGATGTTTATATAAGAAATTGTAATAAAATTCTATTTTGATATACCATCCAATTTTCAATACTATTGAAAATTCTTTCAGTTAACGTATCGGGTATAAGGTGGCGAGTAATTGAGAAAGTTACGTTTAATTAAAAAAATAAATCCAATAATAGGACTTTTTATTTGAAGCGATCCTGGTTCGTGAACAGTTTTCACATTATGCAAATGCGTTTCATAAATTAAAGAAGAGTTCCGAAGTAATTTAAACTTGATTCTCCTCTCAGGTGTGCCCGATAGCACTCCACCGATATCAAATTAATATGATAGAAACGAATCCCAGGTGGCACCGTCAAGCTTACTTAAATTGTGCCAGTAGAGGTTTATTATATAATTTATACAAATACGCTTACATTGTTTATGCTTCCGTTATGCCTTAAATCCATCTTGTTTAACTCAACTCTGTGTGCTGAATGATTTGAACACACAGCGTAGCTACTACAACTTTATATGTTCAAATCTTATTTTACTAAGTGTCCATCCTATAAGTAAAATTTTGTATATATCACTATAGATCCTTGGATATTTCAGGAGCATCTTGTCGAAGATGCTACTTCTTTTCGAAGAAGTGGTAGATTCAAACAAACATAATAACAATATGAAATTTAAAAAATCTGTAAAATATTTATTTCAATAAAAATAGTTTTAAATTGGGTAAAATAATTACAAATTATTTTATTAGTTTTGTAATTAAATAGTACGGTCCATAATTTAACGGGCGGCTTTTACCAACAATAATTAAGTTTATATCTCTCCTCAATCTATTTCAGTCCACCCACAGCTTTCACATACTGTACTAGTATACATAAAAGTAATCGTTCTAACGTTCGGAAAATTTCGACAAAACTTAAGCCACATCTGCTAAACGGTTATAGACATATGCAAATATAAGTATGAACTAACATGAATGCACAGAACGCAGCTATATTAATCATTTTATAGGGACAGAGCACGCTGAGTTACGACTTTCATAATCCCTTATGAAGCCACGTATCATGAAACTCATACATAATAACTAAATGAGGACACTGCAAGATGAGTGCAATATCATTTAATAAGAGTGAGAAGTGTAGTTTAAATTAATTTTGAAGTTGTTTAAATAAAACCGTATAAAAAAAATTAAGAAAACGCTTATCAATTAATTTTATTTTATAAATTTATATAAGGTTAAAATAATCTTGAATGAATGCATTACATTTTCACTTGACTTAAATATCAAAATTAAAAACCTTCCAATAGTACCTACTTGAGAGTTGCTTGGGTATGAAACTAAGCAACCATCTTCTTAAAGATGACATTTTTTATTTAATTCAAGTTAGACTTTACATTACATCTACTATTTCTATGCAATGTATACGGTTTGTATCCATTTCAATGATTACTTCAATTAATAGCTTGTATAGTATGGGAAATAACGTTTATGAACCATTACATTTAGTAATTAGGTCACTCACGATATCCCTGTAGCCAGCTATTTGAATGGGCAATAAACGACTGTAGTACGTACTACACACATAAGTTGCCTACATAATTAAATGTGAATTGCATACTGTTAAAATAGGTTTATGACTAACGGAGCTTTAGTGTTAATTAAAATTCATAAGTGTAATTGATTTCATTTATGAAATCATTATAATTTTAATATTAGTGTATTTTCCATAGATTTCAGACTTTTCGCTTTGGCCGTAGATATCTTTGGCAGCGCTAACGCTAAGTGGCGAGCGAATAACAAGCCTCAGGGTGACCCAGGGTAGAACTCAATCACAGCTTAAGCGTTAGAGAAGCAAGGTTTTAATCTTAAAATTGTACAGGACTATCAGGACGCTCGCCTGATGGTAAGTGATACGCCTGACGATGATAGAGCAGATTGAAGGAGACATTATTCTCCGTCAATGCCGCACTGCGCCTACACCAGAGACAACAAATGTTAGAACTATTATACCGGGACGAACTCAATTAAAATATTCTACTTACAACATTCGATTGATCTCCGAAAATCGAGTATTAATTTGCTCCTTCGCTTTCCCAAACATAATATTCGTTGTTTGCCTGTAGTATATGTATTTAGCGTGGCAATTTGTTGGTATTTTTCTCAAAATTGAACAAATGCAATCTTGAACAAATGTGTGTTTTCAACTCGACGTTGAGTTAGAAACGGTAAACTACATAATCACGAAGGCAGTCACAAATACATATAACTATTTTATTCAATTTTAAAATAAGATAAGATAAGATTCTTTATTTGCACAGAATATAGGTTTTACAAAGTGTCTATATATATATATATATATATATATATATATATTGTAGAGTGGTACATGCTACATTCTGCCTGTCTTAGGCATGCAAATATTAATCATTTATAATAAGTGATTAATATAGGAATAGGTTAATATAGGTTCTTAGAAAGTGAAAGCCCTAAGTTTTCTGTCACACATGCTTATCACGCTCTCGTTATGCGTTAGGTACCTCTTCATTTTGGAATGGTATTTTCCACAGCGTCTAATGCATTAAAGCGTTTATCTCATTTTTATTTTGTTATATGCTACGAGCAGTATATCAATAATAAAGCAACTATAGTAGGTAATTTCCTTTCTATATTATGCAAACAGGTTGTAAAGTTTAAAAACGCGCGATGTTATTATTAGTTAGTAACTTTATCTACAGGCTGAATATATGTTTAAGGTTCAAAAATATTCGATTTTCGTATCAATAGTTTTGCCTCATATTTGGGGGATGTAATCACGAGTAGGTTCTTATTTTAAAAAATGGGAATGTTTTCGATTTCACCCTGTATAAAAAGCAAGGCACAGTGTGTAAAACCGTGACCGATTGGGTGGATACTGGACAGGTGAAGTGGCGTCCAAACAACGAGAAAAGAATACACTTCTTAGCCGAAACCCAGCCAGTAATTCTGATTTTTTAAATGCGCCCTTATGCCAACTACCAAACGAACGCCAAATAAGTAGTAGAATACCAATTTAAATTTTCTCCAAACAATTGAGACACATTAATTAGTCTTGACATCATATCTATTGCGGCACAATTGCAATCCTATTGGCGCATATTAAAATATGCGAAATTAGGGCCCTGATGAACTGTTGACCTGGTTATGGTCGCAGATGGATGTAGACTGCTAGGAATCGGTCCGCGTGAAAGCATTAGGGGAGGTCGGCAGTCAACATATTAGGCTGCAATGATGATGATCAAAGGCGAAACGAAAATAGATGAACTATTGAACAGACAGAACTTTTTAAAATCTGAATGAATAAATGATATTTCATTAAATTTATTTATTTATTATTTTATGCACACATAAACATAGAAAATCAACAACAGAAATTGAAATATAAGTACAAAGGTACTGCTTATTCCAAATGGAATCTCTTCCAGCAGTCCTAAAAAAGGAAAATAAATAACTGAAACAGGCAGATTAAGTGCGCATCCATGTATAAGCTTAGTATGTTACGATATCTTGAACAAATATAAATACAATAAAAATACATATTTAATAAACTTCCATCCCCTATACAAGAACTACAAACACAAACATACAATAAAAACAGAACATTACAATACACATACAAATCGGAACAAAATAATTATATTTATACTCGTATATGTTTACAATGAAAATAATTAAAATACATTTATATACGTACATAAAATAAATTGATATATCAACTAGAAAATAGAATTCCTTGACACGTTTTTTAAAAATGGAAACACTAGGGCTGTCACGAATCTTAGCGGGAAGAGAGTTCCACAACCTAACTGCATGAACAGTGAATGAATAGGAAAAGAAGTCAGACTTATGCGGTGGAAAAGCAAGCATAGATTTTAAGTGAGACCTGCAAAATCTTCAGTAATATGAGTAAAAAAAACAGACTTCAAGTATTATTTCAAAAATATTTTAAAAGCAAATCAGCAAATGTTTAATAACTTTCAAGAAGGACTTACGTCGAACGTGTCATTTATTTCACGATTTACTGTGAATGTTGCGCAGTATCGGAAGCTTTAATTTAATCAAAACCAAATCCCAGAAGCAATATGGGCCAAACTCATGAATATTTTACAGTTGAATGTTACAGTAACCCAATTGATGTAACAAGCACAGAGCTTATACATTAAATATGTGTTTACGAGATTTCCTCGTCATATTTATTATTTTATTTTAAGGAAAGTATGTTTTATGGTTGCTTACGTACTTAATCCCTAGATGCTTTTGATGATAAAATATATTTTTTATAAAAATATCCAATGACATTCACACAGCACCAGCTAGCCCAAAGTTAAGCGTGAAGCCTGTATTATGGGTACTAAACAACGATAAACATACTTATATACATTTCTTTGTAAATACATACATAATATACATAGTAAACACCCAGACCATTACAAACAGACATGTTCATGCACAGAAATGTTTGTACTGCCCGGGGATCGAACCTGGAACCCTTGGTGTTGCAGTCGACGTCTCAACCGCAACACCAAAAGTGTCGTCATTTTATATAACTAAATAAATCTTTATACGCCATATATCCACGCTCTGAACATGTATACATACAGTTTTAGTTTAAAAAACTTAAACATATTTAATTATCAACTCAAAATAAAAAACATGTAAAAACTAACCAGTGCTTACAAATCCTATACAGAATTTAAATCTACTCCTATTTCCCATAACGAATACTGAACATCTGATTTTTTAATTATGTTGTAGCAAAGGTTTATTTATGTTCCCTGTGTAAATTGACTTTGTTTAAATCTAGTTAATCAATTTCCATTGTTGAAAAAAGGCTTTTCTAATAATCCTCTATTCCAATCTGAAGGACACGTATTATACAAGAACAGTTAAAATATATTCCGAAACATTAAACTTAAATTGTTCAACTTTATATATCTACGATACCCGTAACGATTCAAAATTGGACGGTAACATCTAAAGGCTTTATTTTATTTATCCAATCCTAACTGGAAACGAAGAAATAAACCAGTCTAATACAGCGGACATTAAAAATAACGGCCGGATTAACAGTAAACGGCGAGTAAATACTTATTATTGGAGCTTTATCCGGACAAGTGAAATTAGGGGCCTTTAAGCCAGATTTTGATAATAGCAATTCGGTTTTATGCTGCAGTGTCGGTCCACAGATTATCCTTCCATTTAATTTGGGTATAAGAACGCTCTGCAACTGGGCGCGAGAATTTGATATCCGCCGAAGTAGGAAGTGGGTAAGTATTTTTATTTGATTACTGAACTCTATCTTATTATCAGTTTTATAAATGTATATATAATAAACAAAAGCAATATAAAAAAGAGGTATTATAGTACTACAAACTTTACCGTGTAAAAATCCCTATAGTTGTATGCTAGGGTTATACTACTAAACTCTCAACATTTTTTTTGCGCCACAGACAATATGTCATTCAGGTATGCCCATGCAGAATTAAAATAAATTTCTTTGAATTTAGTATGATTTATATAAGATACATGTATTTTTAAGTATTGACTTTAATATTTCCTTGACAATTGGTAAAAATTGATCAATTATATTGTATCAAATTCACATATGGGTTAGGTACCCAATGTCACGCAGTACAATTAACATTTTACATAATTATTATCTCAAGCAACACCTCAAATTACAGTAGTGCAGTTCCAGAAATGAGTCTAACCTTTATCTTCATTATGAACTATTATTAACGATTAAATGGTTTACGCACAATAATATGTTAGAATTTGTTAACAAACCCATATCGCAATTCATTCAAAACGGCACGGTCAAAAGTATCAGCATTTCCACTTGTATTTACGCGTTTCCCTGGTTTTCTGACTTACGCTGATGTACGCATCAGATAAACATGCTATATATCTTATTACTCCGACGATGTATTAAGTAAGCCATAAAAGAAACTAAACTTTTATGTGAACCATAAAGTTTTTTATTAAAAAGTATGAACAGAAGGCATGCTACCGCAGCGGATAACTACCACCAACTAATGTTAATACAAGTGGCATAAAATGCTTGCTCGAACAAGTCGAGGTCGTTCACTAGTTCTGGTGGAATATGTGCCCATAAAATTTAGGTCGTTCTTTTATCCTAGGTGATCTGTTAACCAGTACTGCAATGTCAGTAATTGAGTTACAAATACCAATATCGTTAACGACGCTACTGCAATCATGGATAATTTAATTTTAAACAAAATTTTATATATCATTCACTATTATGCTATCAAAGGATAATAGATATTGTTCGATAAGATCTTTTTATTTATGTAAAGCTGACAAATATAAAACACGGGAAGGCGAAATAAACATATGAGATAAATGAAAAATAAGCGCGTTCGCCCACGGTTTCGCCATTCTTCGGCATGTTTCCAAAATAGAGGTAGGTATAATTCATTAGCAACAAAGAGTGTGATTACTTTTAGGGTTCCCATCTTGAAAACTCCCGATACAAAATTCACTCCTTCTCTTAAGAAAGTGTGGTAGATTTAAAAAAAAAACTCTATTTTTGTGTTGTTTGACTTTCTTCCTTGAAATTCTGAATACCAACTATATTACTTATTTAAAATATTTGCTTTCATATAAATAATTTAATTATGTGTAATTAAAATATTTGTAGCTAATATTTATAGTCAGGTTTTATTTAATAATAAGTGTAGTAAGATATATGGAATATTTTAATAAATGTAGTATATATATATATATATATATATATATATATATATATATATATATAAATTATATATATATATATATATATATATATATAAGTAATCATATTATATGTATATATAACATAAGTTTATATGTGTTTATTTATACGTGGAATTTAGATATTTGTACTTTCACAATCTGCCCTTGTATTTTTTTCTGTGCCTGTGAGTTGTCTGGAAGAAATCACTTCTACGATAAGACCGCCTAAATGCATACGTTTGCATTTATTACTGAAAAATTCTGTAAATGTGTGTGCAATAAAGAATTTATCTATCATCTATCTTATAAACACATTCCCATCTTAAAAATAACTTTCATACATGTGTTACATTGCATGAGTAAACCAGGCGTTTCTACTATAATATTCGCTCACATATGTAAAAAAAATTTATTTAATTGGTAGCTCAATACGTGCCACCGAAACGCAAGTTAGCAGTTGCCTAAATAAATTAACCAATTAAGTACAGCTGGACCGATTCCCATTTCTGCCATGACGTAACAGCTGACGTCAGAAACCTCCATGTCTTTTGGCGAAAACATTACATTAATGTCGCATGGCATCAAAGGCTTCAATACGACATCTGTGTCAATACTTTTTTGTTTTACAGATCATCATTTCTGAAATAAATAATTCAAATAAAATGTAAAAAAAAAAATTGTTGGAGATATTTGTCTAAACGAGAATGTTTAAATGAATATTGTTATTGAAATATATAGTGGATGATATTAATTTGTTCTTTTTAATTAAAATATTGTAATACAATACTTACCATGTTATATGAAGAGCGGGACTGCCTGATACAAGTATATGCGTATACTTCATAGGCGGTCTCAATCACTAAAATTAAATCAAGAAAATTAATCATTGTGAATGTAAATAAACATTTTTCATTTTCATTTTCATATTATATATATATATATTACCAACACCAGTGGTAGCTCATTTGACATTCATAATTATATTATTTAATTATATTCTGTATTAATATATATATAATATATATATATATATATATATAATACAGAACACTTATGAATGTCAAATGAAGCTACCACTGGTGTTGGTGGCTCATTGTTGTAGACTGTTGACTTCCGATCTAAAGGGAAGGCTCAGTGAGGTTGCTGGAGGCTCAAAATCCCCCTTCCCCATATTCCCTCTCCTTTGTAACGGGAGTTCATGGGTCTATGTGATATCTCCATACCACTGGTGAATAGTCTACTTGTTTGCCTGTGAAATAAAAAAATAATATACTAAATATCCATTAACGTTCATACAGCGCCATCTAGCCCCAAACTAAATAATAAAAGCTTCACCCTTAACTTGGGGCTAGATGGCGTTATGTGAATGTGAGTGGATGTTTAGTAATTATTATTCTGGCTTTATAGTGGTCACTTCAGTGTGGGACTAAAGTTCAACGACGACTTTTAAGTAAGGTTTTGGACTAAAAGCAGCTACGCTGGACCAATACGTATTGGCGGTTGAAGTCTCGTTCGTTATTAGACAAGCTGTATAGTGTAGTGTATAGGCAAGAGTAAGTGAATTAACTTATGTCAGGTAACAATTTGCACCGCTTACTTATTTGAATTTCAATAAGTTTTATAGCGAGCTATTTGCGACTACATGGATTCCCGCTTCAAACTTAACCCGACTTTTTTGTGACGATTTCGTAAATATTAGAGGTCAGTTTGACTGTATGCCCACTGCTGTATCTGATCGTGGACCAATCTCTAACAATTAGCCTCGATCAACTACCCGCCCCTTTTCAAAACCAAATTCTCTCGTTGAGGCCGACCTACCACCTTCTAGCCCCACCGGTTTTATATTGTTTATGTCATATTAATTTAAACTCCAAAAACAAGATATACTAAAAACACGAGTAAAATCCTGAAAATTGACATCTGGGGCGAGTTTGCCAACTTTTAATCGCCAATGGTAGGCTCGATACCGGGCAGAAATTTGTTAATTTAATAACTCCGTGTTATCTACATCAACTGGTGCGTTTAAATTAATGGATGTTCTTTTACGATCTAAGTTTTTTGTATCTTCTACCAACAAAGCGAGAATTAAGACACATATTATGATGATGCAGTTCTTGAACAGGATCATCAAAGATATTCAATACAAATTAACAATATGATTTGAACACAAAATAATAACAAAAAAGGTGGGCTTTAAACACATAGCACGCTTTAAGACTTTTGCTTCTACTATACAAAAGTACAGATAACATTAATATCTTGTCTGTACAGTATAGATAAAAATATAGAATCTATTATTGCAAACTTTAAAATTTTTGTCATATTTTTTATTTACTAACAGTACAAATATAACACAGCACAAGTCGAAATAGCATGGAAATAAGCGTTAGGTACAACATTTGCTGTCTTATAAAAATATTAAAGGGTCGAGATTATCGTTTTTCAGGAAGTCGTTATGAGGAAGAAGCAGGAGTGTCAAGAACAAACATAAGGTATGGTGATGGGGATGAGAATATTTTTGAGGCTAGGAAGCAAAAATGGATGAGAAAAAGGCTGATATGGAATACATAATGTATAGCGGATTCAAAAGACGTTTTCTTGTACTAACACAAACATAAATTTTTCAATGAACATAAATTATGAATATAAACCACACATGAATCCCATACACTCACAAAATAAATTCCTGACATACACACACAAAGGACTTCCGCATTATAAGAAAGGGGAAGAGCAATCCTCGGCAACCTTGCAAAGATTTATTATTTGCAACTCAATATAACTCTGCAATTTTAGTCTAACAAAATAAATAAAAACAATATCCAATTCACACGAACTCTGGAAACCTAGATTCATTATAATGTGCCACACATAATCTATTTAATCTTTAATTCTTGAAGTTGAGCGATAGCAGTAACTTCATTTCTATAAAAACATTTAATTTCTTCCAACGATTCGAGTAGCGAAGTGCAGAAAAAGTATTGGAGCAAGAATAAATTGCACCGCTAACTCGGAGTATATGCGACGTCAAAGGATTTCTTTCGAATCTTCTTTAGATTGGTTCTCAGATTGTTCGCATGTAACTACGGTACCAATTGAAGCTTGTTATTCTATACGCCTTATAAGATTAGGGCATTTAGGAAACCTTTTTGCACGTTAACACTTCATAAACAACAACAATGACTTATGCCGTTTTCCTATTTGCACACGCAGCGTCTACTCACGTTTAAACGATTGATTAAGTCATTGGAATAAGTTAATGCATAAAGCCTCAGGTGCACCGTGGTACTTTCGTAATATAAACCTTAATATCGAATTAGGACTGCCGACTGTCTCGCATCTGCTGAATGTGTCCTCTGCTGATTATACTCTCTTCAACCTATCGTGTCCACTGCTCGACATAGTCATCGTCTCCCCCATTCTGTGCCAGATATTCCGGTCCGGCCAAGACGCGGTCTCCACTCTAGAACTCGTCTGCTTCAACGGCCATCGGTTCTGCTACATACGTGACCGGCCCACTGCCATTTCAACTTTATGATCTTAATATAGGACATGAATTTGGAACATTAAACGTTCATACCTCGGATTACGAAGGTCGCTGTATTCAACATAAGGTTTGAGTCAATTAACTAAAACAATATCTAGTCGGACTGGAAAGGTAGCTGCTAATACGCAAAGTCACCCTCAACCTACAATTTTAATCCAGTAATACTAAAACGATTAGGAAATTAGTCACGTGTATTGAGGGAAGCCTGGGGCTGTTATAATTTGATTGGTTCCCGACTACAGCCTACGCTTGTCGACGAAGGTCTGGCGATATACGAACTTAAATACTCGCTGAATTGATCTGCCAGTTGTCGTCATGCTACACTACACATACGAGTATAACAATTTAAGTCTATAACCTCTTTGTTTATAACTTTGACTACATGTTGAAAAAAAATAGGCTATATTGGCTACTAGGTGGTACTTGGTGGTGGTGTAAGGTAGGTATACTACTATATACTATACAAGGTACCGAGTCTACTAGTATATACCTACGTATACTAGGTATATACTAGTAGTACTGAGTCGTCTAGGTAGGTACCGCTGCAGTGCCAGATATCGTTCCGTGAAATAGCAGTGTTTTGCTCTTTTGTGTTTCGGTATGAGGACATTGTAGTTAGTAAAATTACCGGGTATAGAGATTAATTTCGTCAACACTGCGTTTGTCATGGTCAGGCGTATCACTTACCATCTGATGAGCGCACTGACCGTCCCGTTCACTTATAATTATAACATGTCCATGGTGATGTCATATAGGATGGTAAGCTATCAAGTAAATTATCTGCTGGTTTGTCTATGATATAGAAATAAAGCTTTAAACCTTATTACAGAAGCCTCATAATAGCTGGCTGACATAATTCAGGAGTTATTATCATGACTTCCCATTATTAAATATAACAAAACAATCGTATTTTTTAAATGGAAATGCTAAATGAGAGACTACACGGAAACAGAGAAAACCAACAATGGAAAAGAAGCAGAAGCTAGCTTACATTAACCAAATTACTGTCCATTAAAACGTGCTAACTTTTGTCCTAATTTCATAATGAGTTTAGATATAGTCAAACTATCAGCTTAATTGGCCAGTCCGTTTGCCAACCGACGGCCGGCAGATCCGGGATAATTTGATTGGATCCCGACATCGGCCGCGCCTGTTCACCAACAGACTGCGTTGGGGTTTATCGAGCTGCAGCGACTAACGCTCGCTATTGTACGAATGAACATTTCCAATCTATAAACCGATGCGGGTTGTAGATTTTTTTCAAACGCACGGACACATACTTTATGCCATAATTACATTATTGCGGGATTGTATTGGCCTGTTTCAAATGTATGTAAAAAAGATGAAGTCCTTTTTTTTTAATAACCGCATAGGACACTCGGAAGATCGGAAGTGCCGATGGGGTTGACGATCATGAAAGCAATGAAACATAAATTTATAGACGAAGCAACGAGTAAATAAATATAATTTCTAAAACTTAATTAAAAATGGAACAAAACTAACTAAAGAGTCCTACACTACGCTTGCCAAGACGCGGTCTCCACTCCAAAACTCGTCTGCTCCAACGGCCATCGGTTCTGCGACTTGCGTGACCGGCCCACTGCCACGTCAACTTGCTGATCTAGCGAGCTATATCGGTTACTTTAGTTTTCTTACAAATAACATCATTTCTGATGTTATCCTTAAGAGAGCCTCTGAGCATAGCTCGCTCCAATGCACGTGGAGTTTGCAGCTTTTTTGATGGTGGTGTCGGCCTCTAATGACCTCCACAACTTCAGCAGGCATGAATAAACAGCCTTAAGGTTACGATGGGCAGTAGTACTCGTATTGTATGTAAGTATTATAAAGTCATGCAAGTTATTTTGGATGCAATTGCTTTTGTATGTTTAATTACTGTATGATGTATTCGTGTGTTTATGTTAAAATCTATGCGTAATAATTATTTTTAGCATGTCTGATATTAAAGTGAACATATTTAAATATTTCAGTGGGTAGCTAATCATGTAGTGCGCTTATAATGACGTATTGATAAATTAAAAAAATATTGTTGAAGACATTTTTATCTGATTTCATAAAAAAGAAACAAATGATAAAGATATAAAATGCAAGCGTCTAAATCTGTAAAGAGTAATATCAACTCAACCGCATCAAATTTTAATTTAATTTTATGGAATGGTGTCTAAGCTTAGTTAGTCGTTAAGTAATCTTCGACTAGGTATTGCAAAGTCGATCGCCGTGCAAGCAGAGCCAGATTAATTTGATTGGGTCTTGGTACCCGCCTTCGGGCGACATGCCTAATCCAACTAACAAAAGCCTCGCTTGCCTCGGTTGAAATTCTCTGAATTGCACGTGCTAATTTAACAAAATCTTCAACACCATGTTTGCACTTGATCGTTACTCTAATAAACAGCTCTAGACTGGGTCATCTTAAAATTCTTATTATTATTGACTTATTACTATTGACTTATTACCTACTTTTATGGCGGTACTTACTGTGCTGCTATGTTCGGCAACTTTTAATTTCATAAAATGGTCGTTCCTTTGAATCACCATTAGAGCAAACAAGTTCTGGAGTGGAGTACGCTTGGAAAGCGTAGCGTAACTAGCCCAATAGACCGATGGCCGCTGGATGATAAAAGCCCGGGATATCTGTCTGCTTAGCAGTATAATAGGGTAAAATAAGGCACCGAAACTAAGCATGGTGTCGCAGATGAAAGTTAATAAAATCACCTCCTTATTGACTATCAGCGCTGAGATCAGATAGATGCTGACAATTTTGAAATCAAAAGTTGACAAACACCGAAATTCAGCGATAAATTTGTTTCCAAATTAATCACGTGACATGCGCAACTTGAGCCCAGGGTAATTTGATTGTACTCCCGCCTAGTGTTCAGTGTACCCAATTTATTGGCAGAATGTTATTTTCGTTAAGTCACTTGACTTAACTAATTTGTATACCACGAGTACCTTACTGACAGATACAAACCAAACAGGATTAAGTCTTAAGAGGGATGGGGCTCACTGCTTATTTTAAAGTATTTCGTCGATACTTTGATAATGCATTCGTTTATATCTTTACTTTTTATGAGAACAAATCGCATCAGGGACGCAAATGTATGTCTATGCTCAGTTCTTTTACATAATATCCGCTGTATTATCTTTTTCATTTTGTTATACGTTACTGTGCATAAAATTATTTTTATTCTTTCTTCCTAAATATACCCTTTACTTTCTTCTTCTTGGTTCTTGCAAATTTTCGAAATCCGTAGAAGAAATATGTCTAAAACTAACTACAAGAAACGAATTTTAGTGTAACTTGTGTACCGAAAACTAACCTAAATCAAATTATTACGGAGTCATGTATGATATTTTGTGGAAAGTTGGCATATCTACGAAATTCTCTAATATGAATCTTAACTTTTCACGTGTTCTGTGGGACCTTTTTGACCTAATAAGAAAAAGTTTAAGATAAAAGTTCCGAAGTATGGTCCAGCCGAGTAGAAATTTCCATTTACTTAGCCGGAATATAAGATTAGTTCGGGTTATTTTGAATATTTGATGAATTCGTTAAAGGTATGAATATGTTATATACTTTGCGGTTTTTTCCCCGTGGAAATAGGAGGGGGGCATGGGGGTATTCAATAGCAGAAATTCTTTCTTTTCTTTTATTTTGTTTTCCTTTCTTAAGTTTACAATGCTTAAACATTAATGTTAAAATATTACATACGTTACTTAGTTGTCTTACCATCTTATATTAAATATTCACTGACACACAGCGCCAATTAGCCCCAAGTTAAGCGTGAAGCCTGTATTATGGGTACTAAACAACGGATAAATATTCCTATATATATATATATATATATGCATATATATTTTGTAAATACATACATATTATACATAGATAACACCCAGACCATTACAAACAAACATGTTCACACAAATGTTTGTACTACCCGGGTATCGAACCCGGAACCCTTGGTGACGACACCAAATGGGTCGTCAGATATACATAATATGTAATACACAAACTGGTAAAATCATAATTTAAATCTACATCAAAAACTATAATCAAATCATATCACAATCTTATAAGAAAAACATACCGGGGTTGAAAATTTCATTTTTAATTATATATATAAATAAAATCATCCACACAGCGCCATCTATTTTCAAATAAAGCTAGTATCTTGTAAGTTTTAATATTGAAACTAACCTGCTTAAATCATTTTTGTGAAAACATACATATTATACATAGAAAACAAGCAGAACAATAAAAATAGGTTATGTGTATAAATAGCACTCGAACTGGGTCTTAAATTAAATTATACTTATCTTTCTGTGCTATTAAAATAATAACTTTTGTATATTTACCAGAAAGTTGTTGTAAGCACAACGTAACGTTAGTTTATACCTAAATATATGACGTATAAGGCAGGTTAACTACCAAAGGAAAATAAGGTAAAAAGTTCCGGTTTAAATACTTACCTTTACAGTTCCTACGTTTGTTCTAAGAAAATCCTATCAAAACGAAATGAAAACAAATTATCTGACATTGCGTAGCATCATCGTCGTAAACAAAGGCAATTCCTTGCAGAATGGGTGAAAATGAAACCAGCCAGTTGGAAGTTATTAGGGTCCAGCTGGATTAATTAAAGTTTCACTAAACACCGAATCTGAAGGTTGCTGAACTTTATTTGACGTGAAATCCGCATAAAGATTGCCCCATTGCAAGGTAATCTAATCTTGATAGTAGACGAGCAGAATAAATGTAGGTGTTAAAAGTTTAAATAGCACTAAGACCCGATACCTGCAGTTACAATAGAAATTGTTTTACCTTTTACCCGTTGGATTCCAGATAAAATTTAAAATCAATTGTATCCACAGACATCCGATTAACAATTAGACTGGACAAGCCGCCAAGTTTATAGGCAGTCCCAGTGTCGCAATTACTTTTCAATTCTTACCTGTGAAAAGATATTATATTTCTTGGTAAATTTTACTGATTCACTGCGATGATGGCATGTTACAATTGCACAGAATGGCATTTTGGAAAAAAAACGGTAATTTCTTCTAAAATTCGTGCGTCTTCATTTGTCTCACGGAGCGTAAACTATAGCCAGTGTATGCTCGTTGAGCATACATTTGTCGCACTTTTTAACGCGGCTTGCCCCATCTCCTGTATTGGGAAATCTGTGATTGTATCTTTTGGATATAACCGCCCGAGGTGGTGTAATGGTCATGTGCGGTCCTTATTATAAAAGTCCTATACTATTTAATGCTGTTATGCTCTTTCCGGCTGAATTATCTGTATAGAATACTTACATATATATTAGGATAGACGTAAACCTCCGTTTTAATATGTAGGCATGTAAATTATACAAAATCGGTATGGACGCACTGAATTTGGTGCATTTGTATACAGTTTACGTACTTTTTGTAAAGTTTTGTAATCTAGCACAAAGAGGGTAACATTTTGTTAATTTAAATACCTTACCATTGGATATCTCTATCGATAAATTCAAAGTCTTAAGGCAATGCAATTTCATTGAATGCCAAACGGGGCCAAGGTAAAAGTGATTTTTATATGAAATTGAAAATTCTACCTGGCTCCCGGAATATTCGGGTTCAAATAAATCATGTCATGAACCCATCTTATATACAAGGGGCACGTGTGGCCGCAATAAATTTACCCGTATTATGGAAATTTCGTTGGAATAAAATATGTGCGCGTGTCGTACAACTTATCCATGCATGACCTGTCAAAGACGCCGCGCCTTACTAGGTTCTTACAGACTTACACTATTATTCCACGTGACACATTGACCTTTGATACTGAAATCGTATGAAAGCCTTAGAGATTTCAGATTCATTTATACGCATAACAGGTACCGGGGATGCACTGCACCTAAGCAGATCTTGGCCTTCGGGACTATCGGTGAATGACCGTTGGAAAGCGCTTATGTCAATTTTTTTTTATGTTATAAGTGTACAGGACGGTCTGGGCGCTCACCTGATGGAAGGTGATTCGCCAGACCATGACAGAGCGGCATTAAAGGAGACCAACAACTGATAGGCAGTTATTATCCTCCATCAACGCCGCACTGCGCCCGTCACCCGAGACAACAATTGTTAGGTCTCTTATACCCGGTAATTTCACTAGCTAATCCCTCATCCGAAACACAAAAGTGCATAACACTCCTGTTTCACGATGATATCTGGCACTGCGGTGGACCTACCTAGACGACTCAGTATCAAGTATACTACCTAGTAAAAATTCAAAGATCTCGTGCCTTTAAATCTCTGGTACATGGAGATGCAGTTATATAGAACTATACTCGCGTGCAAGTAAATCGACTCAAGCCTCAAGTACGCATAACAAGTGATATAACTAAAAAATGCCTTATTATACTCTATATAATGTTTTACATAATTAAAGCCTAGTAATTGAGCTTTAAAATGGTGTAAGTTGCATGAAAATCGATTCAGTAGTTTAGTAAAAAAGGTTAATGCTAATGATAATGTAAAAAATGTTGAAAATTCATACAATTTCACAGTATGGGGTTATTGTGTTTAAATGAAACAAAATGTGCGTAAGATAAAAAAATATTCGTGTCAATATTTGGTATTCCCTCCTCTAGCTCTGATCACTGCTCTCATGCGATTCTTCATCGACCTTATCAACTTTTTAATGGATGATTGTGGTATTCGACCCCACTCTTCTACCAACGCAGTCTTGAGCTCATTGATGTTTGTCGGAGCTGGATTCCTCGCTCTAACTTTCCTTTTGAGCTCGTCCCATATGTGCTCAATGGGATTTAAATCGGGGCTGAGCGCTGGCCAATGCATAGTGTGAATTCCAACTTCGTTCAGGAAATCACGTGTGGCCCGAGCAGTGTGACATCGGGCATTGTCATGCATCAAGATGAAATTTTCCCCAATAAAGCCTTGATAAGGACAACTTGATCCAGTAGAACATTTTCAATGTAACGATCCACTGGTCAGACCCTCCCCCGGCCTCCCCAGGAACGAAAACAAGGTCCGTTTTGCCTTCTAAGGAAATTCCAGCCCACATCATGCAAGATCCGCCACCATATGCAACGGTTTCCACAAAGCAGCACTGTGAAAACCGTTCACCGGGACGACGGTATACCCGACCTCTCCTGTCGCTGCCATGGAGACACATCCTCGTCTCATCTGTGAACAGGACTGACTGCCATTGCTCTATGCTCCAATCCAAATGTTCTCGAGCAAAGTGAAGGCGTGCTTGACGATGAGCTGTGGTCAACTTCGGGCCTGTAGCGGGTCTTTTCGGAGTAAGGTTAGCTTCTTTCAACCTTCTTCTAACTGTCCACTGACTGACAGTCACCCCGCGAACTTGACGTAGCTCCTGCTGCACATCTACGCCGGTAAGGTGTCGATTTCGGAGAGAGGTCGAGACCAAAAACCGGTCGTCACGCTCCGAGGTGCACCGGCGTCGGCTGGTATTAGGCCTCCGAGTGAAGGCACCAGTCTCTTGAAACCTTCTGTATACTCTCGAGACAGCGGACTGACTCATATTCAAACGACGAGCGACTTCTCGCTGGTTCAACCCTTCTTGCAACAGGGCAACGACTTGAGCGGCTTCTTCAGGTGTTGTATCCATAATTTTCTTCAAATGACGGCTTTAATTTGCAGAGATGTGTTCAGGTCAACGTCTAATGAGCGACTGATAAGAAAAAAACGATTACAGGGGGTTTTATAGGGGGTTGTGTCGCGCAAGTTGTGAATAGAGCGCAGAGCAGTTTACGGGAGGTTGCGTTCAGTTGCATTCTAAGTACAAGTGTTTATTTAAATTACTGATATTATGCTACCATTTGAAAGCCTAATTACTAGGCTTTAATTATGTAAAACATTATATAGAGGTAAAATAAGTCATTTTTTAGTTATATCACTTTTTATGCGCACTTGAGGCTTGAGTCGATTTATTTGCACGCGAGTGTATAATAAAAACTGCTACATCCTTAAATAAAACGGACTACATCCTTAAATAAAGCTCAGTTTTTGCTCCTTTTACACACGGCACAAGCCAGATGTTGAATCATCAGGAAGTCACGCTACTCATATACTCAATAATCATAGTCTTTTACTTGAAGGAATAATCTTCTTCAAGTGTAGAACAATTTATCTTTAAAATTTACTGTTGCAATCTAATTTCGACTTTAAATTTATTAACATATTCTACATACTATAAAAAACATTAAATTAAAATGTAAAAGTCATTAATTTTACTGTTGCAACTCACATCAGTAGGTACTCTGCGCGATTAATCGGTCCGCACACCGTGCGACTCCAAAATAGAGGGCACTACTGTATTCTTACCGATTATAGATCCTGTTTTGTTGATAGCGCTTTTTGTTTTCGTTAAATCTTCCATTCATGTTAAGAAGTCGTGAAAAAAACACCTCATTTTTTGACGTTAATGACTTTTTTGTTTAAACATTTAATTTAAAAAAAGAACGGAACGATGCAGAGCTAGGCAAACATCTCTGCTGTGGCAGTTCTCTGTGTTTTTACCACATTTACAATGGGAGTATTCCAACGAACTGTTTCATTGCTACCTGTTGCAGAATTTCATGATTGGACTCCTGCCACAAGATAAAATTACATTATCTACTTTGCTTATATGGAATAACCTACCAGCAGCGGTATTTCCTGAGAGATATGACAAAGGAACCTTTAAGAAAAGAGCGTATTCCTTCCTAAAAGACAAGCAACGCACCGGTGGCACTTCTGGGGCCACCGCTGTCAGCGGAGGTGAATACTTTCCATTACTTATTTCTCTATAACATAAAAATGGTGCCTGTAACACACTGAGTTTTTACAGCTTCTTTAGACATAAAGAATGTTATGTAATACCCATAATTTCAATGCCTATTCAATCTCTATCTAATCCAGAATACAGGCATTGAATAGATATTAGCAGTATTTGTCGCTCATTTAATATATTTCAACTTAAATAAAAAAGTAGGCATGCAACTAGTCACAGCAAATGTACTTACATCTTTCCATAGTTTGGCTGTCTCTCTCACAGCTTGTTAATGAAAGCACGTAAACTGATTCATGAGACTGATAAAGCTTCATTATATATTCAAGAAGGAATTAGCAAGTAACTATGCTCTTTTTCCATAAAAATAACTCCTTCTTTATTTTGGAACAAAATTCCCTCCGTTATTTGTACCTTCCAGCGTCCCGTTTTTTTTTGACCTTGCATCCTTCCTTTACGAGACGCAATTATTTATAAACTCACTAACATTAATTAGATAAAACCTTAAATATTTCAACCAAGCCGAAATCTTCATGGGTTCCGCTTTCCGTTTCGCCAAGGGGAGTCTCCCGCGTGGTTAAATTTACGACATTGGCGTATACATGTTAAAAGCATCATCCGGGTAGAGTTTTGAGTTACCATGTCTTATCGAATATAATCCGGAATATCTGTATTCCTTGCATTAACCTAATATTTACCACAAATGTACTCTTATTGATATTGACGTCTCATCCATTATCCAGCCGAATTATGGAAAGAAACAATAACAAAGAATCGATACAAGTTTTCAATTGTATGTAAAAGCTAATCTTTAATTTGTCGTAAGTGATAATGTATTTGGTATAGACTGTCATGAATTCAATTGACATAAAAACAAATTGATTACGATACCTGCTTGGGTTCTCCCTACATTGTTTATATTTATATAAGGTGTTTGGTTATACTTTTTCCATAACCCGAAGTAAATATTATTAGCATACATATGAGGGACATGTTTAGCATAATCGTATATTCAATAATACATATATAATTATTGTAATGTAATGAATATGCTTTTAATATTTCCATTACTGAATAAACATAATTAGCCTAACTAGCTTACAGTAAGATAAATAAATATATTAGAATCATTGCTAGAATTTATTCAATATTTTTTATTCTGTTTACATACAAGTTAGAATGACTGTTGTCTTCATAATTTCAACGCTAAAATGTTAATTTTACAAATAGATCTCTTACAGGACAGGAATATCGGACAGCGATAGAGGACACACTCTTACCAAACATGAAGTTTTGCAAGGTTGTCTTTATACAAATAAAATCCAAGGTAATTTGAAGAACTTTTAAATAAAATAATGAAATCCAACGCATTTGGTAAGTAAACTTCAAAATACTTGATATAAGTAAGAAGGTAATTCACAAGCTGTGTGAGTAACGCCCTCTTTACTTATTGCTCTCTGTTCCAGTATAATTAATTAGGTTCGTTCGTTCGTTTTTACGTTAGATAAAACTGTACTGAATGGTATCTTAGAATTATCTTTGTTGTAAAGCTATACCAATGTAAAAGCAAACCAAATTAACAAATTTATTGTTTTCTTTTTTTTACCTTAAAATAGGCTTCTCTCTCTCTTCAACCTATTGCAGTCCACTGCTGGACATAGGACTCCCCCATTTTGCGCCAGACATCCCGGTCCTCCGCCTTTCTCATCCAGCTTCCACCAGCGACCTTTCGCAAGTCGTCGGTCCATCGGGCCTTAAAAAAATAAAATAGGCTTATTTCGCTTAATTCTCTTAACCAAATATAACGATACTCAAGTTTTTAACTAAATATATTAAATCTACTGACTGACATTCACACAGCTTTACAACACTTACAACTAAGCATTAGCCTGTAATATGGGTTTTAAACAACGGATAAACATACTTCAATATACTTTTTTTTTGTAATAATATGTATGTAATATTATACATAGAAACACCCAAACCAATACAAACATGTTCATGCACACAAATTCTGTACTGCCCGGTAATTGAACTTGGAACCCTTGGTGTAGTAGCCGACGTCTCGACTATTGCACCACATAGGTTGTCATATATTAACTATTCATTCCTTACAATAAAAGATTTTAATTTGAATACGCTGAGAAGAGACCAGAAACCTATTAGTATTAAAGCTCCGTAAATTGTATACGCACAAAGTATAAGAAAACTCATCGATAACGTTTTAACGAGTAGGTTCATCGATTTCATTATTCACCCCATTTGATCCATCTCGGGTCAATGGAGCGAGGCGCGCGTCCATCTGGCAAAGCTGGCGCCCGAAAAAATACCAACTTGAGAAGTGTCCCGGACATACTTGTGATCGGAATTTATTTTACATTCACCTCTTTTAATTTTTGAAAATGAAAGTGTTATTTGGCGCGCACAAATTGTGTTATTTTCTCTTTAAAAATACTGCGCGGAATATCTTTTTATTGAAAAGACCTTTGCCTGGGGAAGACCGGATACAACTCATACGCAAATAAAAAAGTGTGTCCCCCCCTCCCTCTAATTTTTAAACTATGGGGTTGGTAAAATAAATATGATGAACATGACCATGAAATCTAACAGCGAAATTTAGTTTGAACTATTTCTGGAGTGGAGTTTTTTATATACGTCAAAAACGGTCAACAACTATTTTTTATTTAAAGCTGCCTAAGTAAATAAAAATTATTTTATTTTATGTTACTTGCTGCGGTCAATTGTTTTACCGTTATTTTCGCCGCTTAATAAAAATATAAAGGTTGTCAGTAACACAGATTAAATAAATATAAACAGTAGGTAGAGTTCCGGGTGGTCAGATTTTTATGGAAATTACCTGTTCGTTAAGGATCTTTTTTCAAATTTTGATTCTATTAAATAGTTTTTGAAATATTTTAAGAAAACCAAACATGAGCGTCGGTGGCTCAATGTTGTGGACTGTCGCCTTCCTACCAGGAGGGCTGAGGTTCAAATCCCGACACGTACCAATGTGTTTTCGAAATTTTCGAAAATATATGTACGTTATCCGACGCTCTTACGTTTTTTTTACCTTAAAATAGGCTTCTCTCTCTCTGTACGTCTGTAAAATATATGTACGTTATCCGACGCTCTTACGTTGAAGGGAAACATCGTGAGAAAACCTTCATGCACGCCTGCGAAGAGATTCGAAGGTTGTGTGTGAAGTCGTCCAATCCGCACTGGGCCCGCGTGGACGTCTAAGGCCTAATCACCCTATACGGGTAGGCTCGTGCCCCTCGGTGGGGACGTTTAATGAGCTGATGATGATGATGCAAACATTCATTTTTTCATCTTGACACTTTGCTAGAATGTTTTAGATGCCCAAAATCATAACATTTGGTGATCCGGTTTAGGATATGACCAAAATGGAACTTGTGAACGAGAGTAACAGTCCTGCCATTCTTGCGGCTCCCGGCTCTCGACGCAATATGCCTGGGCACACAGTTGTGTACGTCACTTCCTTAAGCGTGAAAACAGCTATTGAGTACTTGCACTGATGGAACTTTAACGCTAGTTAGCATATGCAATGTTTTGTCTTTTTGGATCACAAATGTATAAATAACAGTGGCGACTTAATACCAAGTAAGCTGTTTGCTTAATTGTTCGGCAGGATAATCTCTGGTCTCATCTCTGGCAGCTTTATCCACAGTACCTACTGGCGGTCAGGTCCAAAAATCGTGTTAACAAGACAGCAATTGAAATCATCATCATCATTACAGCCTAAATATATCCACTGCTGAACGAAGGCCTCCCCTAATGATTCTCACGCGGGCCGATCCCTAGCAGTTGACATCCATCTGCTACCCGCCACCTTAACCAGCAATTAAAATACTAACATAAAACTCACTGTACCAACCTGACCACAAAACTGAAAACTAAAAATGCCATCCCTTTTTACTTGAGCTGAATCCAAAGCAAAATTAATACGGTTTTGCATTCTCCGACGTGGGCACTTAATTTTAACAACGGTCGTTCGAAACTAACTTTTGACCTTAATAAAACTCGCATATTGGTGGTGAAAGTATCAAAATATTCCCTGAATTTCATAACAACCACACTCAAACTTTTGGGGTAGGCTTCAGCGTGAAAATGTTAGTTCTGCAGCACTAACCGGCGATAAATACGTGTTGTTGTGCCCGAACAACCTGTTTTAGTGAAACTTATTCTTTGAACTCGTATTGAATATTATGAGTTTTCACATATTGGTTGGATTAGAACAATTTACTTTTATCTTAGTATTTTTTTACTGAATTTTCATAATGATGAGAACATAGCTGCTGATTGAGAACTGAACAGTTCCACGCAGACCATTTCAGTACCGTTTTTAAAATGTCCTACAAACTGACTATGGTAGTAAATTTGAATCTTCGTGATATCTGTGATACTGCATATATAACTTTAAAAGAATACCTAAATAGTAAATACGTCATCACCACAAACCGACGCGACGTGACGTGACGTCCAAATCTATCCAGCCGTTCATATATTACCCGGAACAAACAGACAGAAAGACAAAAAACAATTGTTATGTTGTTATATGTACCGTATATATATTCATACTGTTAGACGGAAAAGAAACGACCAACGCTGCCATCTGTAATCAATTGAAGAGTGGTGTCACGTCACTTATATTGCTCTCTTGACATTAAGATTGAGCGCGGGAAAGACTCATTGTAACAATAGGACATAATATAAATTAATAATAAACGCTCTTATTACGCAATCGGCAAGTTACGTCAGGTCTTCACGTCGACTATTCCGCAATGCTTAAAGACAAAAGTCTTTGAGCAATGCGTCCTACCCGTACTAACATACGCAGCTGAGACATGGACACTGACTGCGGAATTGGTTCACAAGTTCATAGTCACTCAACGCGCAATGGAGCGAGCTATGCTCGGGATTTCACTAAGGATAAGATTAGAAATGATTTAATCCGTAAGAGAACTAAAGTGACCGACATAGCCCGCCGGATCAGCAAGTTGAAGTGGCAGTGAGCTGGCCACGTATGTCGCAGACCCGATGGCCGTTGGAGCAGACGAGTTCTGGAGTGGAGACCGCGTCTCGGCAAGCGTAGCGTAGGAAGCCCTCCGACTCGATGGACGACGACTTGCGAAAGGTCGCTGGTGGAGGCTGGATGAGAAAAGCGGAGGACCGGTATACCTGGCGCAAAATGGGGACGCCTCGGTCCAGCAGTGGACTGCGATAGGTTGAATAGAATAGAGCACTTATTTGAAGTTGATAAATCAATAATAAGCATGAAGAAACAAATTTATTTTAATATTAAAAAGACACTCCAATTTTATTTATATGTAATCGATAATCGTGTAACAGTAAGGGAATGTGAAAAGAAATAAATTCACTTAATAAGTTTCCTTTAACAGCACAGCTGTCTTCGCAGACGTGTCCATACTATCAGCTCTATGATCAACTGAGCGTTCTAGTCACTTCATCTTTACCTAAAAAAAGAAGCCTGGAAAAATACGTTTTGGCGCCAAAGATTGCATAGCATTTTTAGGGATAAGATATAGTTCCCTTTCAAAAGAATTTACGACTTTTCGACTTTGTGGCACATGAATGCAATAAACATAAGTGTTGAGAGTGATCGTTATTAAATCTCTCTCCTTTCATAAGCGGATTCTATAGCAAGTTTACTAGATTTAGGAGCTGGTAACGACTTTTCAATCTCAGTGGCACACTATTGTAAAATATGTCTGGTGTCGAGATTCGCTGTATATATTTTCACTCTGTCTTTGCTCGTACATAGCGAAGTCTAGATGTTTACTATTTTCAAATTATGTGCCAAAGGATAGTAAAACACATGAGGTATCGAAGTAAGGCCCGTATTCTAAAACGAATATCAAGCTTTGATCTTTACTTAAGTAAAGTTAGACAGGGATAGCGCTATATACGATAAATAGCGGCATCCCTTTCTAACGTCATCAACGTTGAGTCTCGTTCTAGAATACGAGCCTAAATGTCCATATTTACACTCCCTCCTTACATAAGCATAGTTTATTGGAAGTTTACTTTGATGGAAGTGAAGCCGATGGGCCAGTTAATAGGAGTGAAATTAGTTAAACCCGGCTATCATTGTCGGTTGGTTGCGAAGTTTGATTACTTCCTAGTAACATGTCCCGGACGGTGTTTAGTCCCGGGACGGTCGCCCGCTTGTCACGGCAGACCACAACGTTGCTAGTATATAATATGGTGACCAAATCATTATATTTTTAGAGATAGCCTTATTTTTATTCCATTCAGAAATGTCAAGATAGTACTAAGGCTGATTATAATCAGCCTTAGTTAGTAGTTGTAATTACAACATCAAAAACATAAGTCCTCCGTTGATTGACGAACAAAACTCCACTAAACTAAAATATTTGTAAAATAATAAGCCATGATAATGATGATGCAAAATAACATCAACAAATATGTATTAATATTAGAATACTTCTTTTTGAATATCAAAAATCATATATATACCTATGTATTTAAGTACAGCAGGTAAATACTCTATAATGTACTTATACATAAAATAATACTATAGAATTGAGAAGAATAACTTAAACAATAATACATTCCAAAACCTAGCAAGTAACCACCACATAATCATTTTTAAAAAAATATTCTTTTTTATTACTGTTGAAAATTACTTTACATTTCAATAAATTGACAGTTAATCATTAAAATAGAACAACTTCTTGAAAATGCTTAATAGTGTTATTCAATTTTTATCTGGATTTACTAAATGTGTAAATAAAGGTACCTTCATGGTGGCGTTATAACATTATTTTACAATATCACGTCAAACCCATGGCCCCATTAACATAGAATCACGATGTTAGAGGCAAACCGTCCAAGTTTTGCTATTTCTCGAATGATTATTTCATGTGATTGACTGTCACGTTTCTACTGTATCAGTAAACAAAGTTTGAAATCCAATTCGTGTTCTCAGATTGATCTAAGTGTCCAACTTTGTTATTGTTCAGTTCACTACGAGTTTACACAATGCATACATGATAGAGTTGTATTGATTGGTACCTTAGAACAATATTACTGGTTTTACCGTCATGTATTTTTTCGGACTGACATATCGCTGTTTGCCACAGGTTGCTTTCACAGTTCCACCGGACAAGTAACGAGCTGGTCGGACCTACAGGAACTCACGACGAAGGCCCTCACCGGTGGGGGCACCGACAGCTCTTGCAGAGCATTTAGGAAGTGGAGTAAACGGTGGCTTGTTTCTGACTGGGGTGCCCAGGCGTTGCCCAGATCCGAAAAGGAACTCTCGGTACACCGGGATCGCTTGCCCTGAGTAGTCTGGCCCTGATAATATTGACCTGCTTCTTAAGCTAGGAGGGCTAGCTGAAAATGCCATGGCTCTTTTCAACTATGTAGAGCATGCATGAAAACGGAGGCTCATGTGTTCCTTGAGTTGCCAAGCGTTGAACAGATCCGAGAGCAAATACTTGGTACTCAGGAATCTCTTGCAGTGGCCCTGAGAAAAATAAGAAGTTTAATATGCTTCTGGAGGAAGGTAGTCCCACTGCAGCTGGAATGACCAAATCGCTGCCATGGCTTACGTACAATGGTCCACTTAAGAACTAAGCGCGGAATCTTACTACAATAACACAGAAAATTAGGTTGAGTTCGATGGCGGCTAGCGTTCGTTTGAAGATGGCCAAAATTAAACAAGTAAATTGGTATCTTGAGTCCCGCAATTCTTCGGAAGGTACGTGTTAAGCCATTATTTCCGGCTAATTTCTTAGGGTGGTAGTCGTACAAGGCAGGATTGTAAGGTTTACCTATATGACAGTGAGATTGTGTACACTCCGAAAACTGCTTGAGTCATATTAATGGAACTTTGATGGAATCGCATCTTATCTTTATTGAGTCTTACTATCTGCTCTTTGTAATTATTTAAGTTATCTTTTTTGTTGCCTTTAAAAAATCTTTACCAATAAATGTTTTTGTCTGCCAATGGATTTATATTTTCTTTTTGGTGAATTTAAAGAGTCCTTTGCCAATATTTCAAATATTGTATTTTGTGACTTCTATCAATATATTCTTGGAGGAAAATATTTGTTACAAACATTTCATGCAATAAAATTGTTATACGGGTAGGACCCGCTTGTCACGACATTCGTGCTTATTGTATAGTACGTCACCTCCATGTACGAGTACACACGTTTTATGAAGTCACGTGGCTGTTTGACTGCGCGCTAGAAACTTCAATAAAACTGTTGGGGTACTCAACCCGCCTGTAAACTGTAAAACTAAATGTCAGCGACAAAACCCCTGTGGTTTATCATGGAACTTTTTGCAACGCATTGCATCTTCATTGTAAAAACCTGTGCCTAAGACTTTTTATGTATAAGTATAAATGATATCGAAATATCATTTATACTTACCGTTTTTTACTTTCCCACATCCTAGATGCATATGAAGGTGTGAACGATATATTGTTTTTTTTTGTCCTTTTGTCGAATCCTCTCAGCTCGGCTAGGCCGATTATGACGGGACTTTCACGTCGATAGATGATGTAACACCAAAAATTCTTTCCACGTGGGCGATATGTATGGTTTATATATATAGAATGTAATGTGTATAGCATTATACGTTATATTATACATATAAAACACATGATAAATATGTGCTCTGCCCTCTTCAACTCGCTAACCCTGCGGGATATGTCGGTCACTCTAGTTCTCTTACGCATTTCCTCATTTCGGACCATATCATGTAGGGAAACATCTAACATAACCCTCTCCATAGCACGTGGGGCAACCTTAAAAAAGTTGACCCATTTATAGTCCCTTAGTGAGCGACCACGATTCACTTCGGAAAG
Source organism: Leucinodes orbonalis (assembly GCA_019425675.1). Lineage (NCBI taxonomy): Eukaryota > Metazoa > Arthropoda > Insecta > Lepidoptera > Crambidae > Leucinodes > Leucinodes orbonalis. The sequence continues at coordinate 13,819 of PQWD01000322.1, read as the reverse complement.
TAAAACAGCCAACACAATTGGTGAAAGACCTTCCTTTGTGTCCCAAATTCCATTTTATCTGTATTATCTATGGTCCCAAGACCTTTGTCTTAAGGTGTTTGTTAATTTAATGTTGTAAGTATCCTGTTTATTTATATAGGGGTACTGTAACTGCCACGGGCGCAAATCTGCAGGTCAACACATTATTCTACGTACGTCGTAAAACTTAACGTCAGTCACATAAACTCAGTAATGGAAGGTGGGCCGCTTTTATTAAGACCATGTCGCATGGTTTTCACTTAAACATTAAATCGTCAGTGTCGGCTTTAGGATCAAATGCCCGGGTATGAACTGTTATCGTGATAAATATAAATAATACATAAACACCCACTGACGTACACACAGCGCCATCTAGCACCAAACTAGGCATATGCCTGTAATATGGGTACTAAACAACGGGTAAACACTTATTTTTTTTTTGTAAATATTAATAACAGTACTTGGTACTTTTTACCTATCATATTTATACGTTTCTTTTTTTTAAGAACTTGTGAGCAATAAAGTGTTATCTATCTATCTTAGTGTTTGTCAAAGTTCTCTTAGAAAATTATGAACCTTAATGAAATATAACACTTATTAACGCTTTTTAGTGGAGGTTATTATATCCATAATGAAAGTGTAGTGATGCCTACATAAAACCGATATTTTGGTACTGAGTCGTCTAGGTCAGTACCTACCACTATAGTGCCAGATATCGTCCCTAAAAAACGGACTGTTTCGCACTTTTGTGTTTCGGGATAAGGTTTAATAAAATTACCGGATATGAGAGACCATTCCTGTTGTGACGGGCGTCGGGCAGTGTTGACTGAAAATAATGCCTACCTACTATTATTAACTTACTTCAACACTGCATCAGTAATTGTCAGGCGAATCACCTACCACCATGTAAGCGAGCTAACGTCCCATTCACATTCAATTATTCATGGCATAACATATTATTGTAGGTTAGTAGTCTAATCAAACAAATGATGATAAACAATTATTGAAATCCCCTTAGGTCGCCTCTGGCGGAAAACGCCGAATGCCTTAGATGCCAACCCCTCGCGGTTGTTAAGCTTTCGACGCAAGCAATTAGAATGAATTCAAATATGGCGGTTAGCGTGTCACTGACACGCACGCACCTGCGTTGTCTAATTAATGACACACGCCTGCCTCGTAAAATGATTACTGCTCGAGTTAATAGAGAAATTTAATTAAATGGCACATATCCTAAATAACTAATGGCCGATAAACAGTCATGTTCGATAACGCATATGCGTCGATGGCGTCTTTCTCGAGATTGTGCAGGAATATATCTACCTGGGCCAAACCATCTTACTTGGCAGGCACTTCGAGGGGGAGGCTAGTAAAAGAATTTAGTTGAGCGGGGTGGCATTCGGTAAGCTAAGTCATGTTCTAAAGTTAACGATTCCGCAATGCTTAAATGTGAATGTCGTACCCCGCACCGTGCTAAATACTCAGACAAAAAGCTCAGACATGGACACTGACTGCGGGATTGGTTCACAAGTTCAAAAGTCATTCAACACGCAATGGAGTGAGCTATGCTCGGAGTCTCGCTAAGGGATTAGATCAGAAATGATTTAATCCGTAAGAAAACTAAAATTACCGACATAGCCCGCCGGATCAGCAAGTTGAAGTGGCAGTGGGCTGTTCATGTATGTTGCAAAACCGATGGCCGGTGGAGCAGACGAGTTCTGGAGTGGAGGACGCCCTCCGGACTGACGACTTGCGAAAGGTCGCTGGTGGAGACTGGATTAGAAAAGCGTAGGACCGGAATATCTGGCGCAAAAAGGAGAAGAATTACGTCAGCAGTGGAATGCGATAGGTTGAAGAAGATAAAATTGAAATGTAGGTATTGTAATGCACTTCTATATGGGCTTCCCCCGCTTTTACCGGCTTTTCCCGGTTACAAAAACAGAATATATTTTTTACGCTTGCTTATTTTGCTGCTTTCTTCTTCTTTTTCTTTTGTAGGTGACAAATAATCGGCATACGTAATTTTTAGATTCCCCTTAAAATTACGGAATGCTCCATACAAGTCACAGGCTCTCAAAACTAAGAAAAACTAGCTTAGGTAAGTACTATGATACATGAGAAATTAGTACAATACAAGTTAAACAAAACTTACAGAAATGATGCAATAAAAATAAAGAGACAAATATAGGATGAAGACGTCTGATTAATACCTATTTCAATAAATGCCTTCTTAGATAATTTATCCAATTGTTTTCTGAGAAACAAATTGGTAACAAATGGCAGTTTACTGAACCTAGTGAAACGTTACACAGCACTTCAGTTTTCTGTGCCAAGTGGCGAAAACAGGATCCAAGCAAAAAGCTTTCTAAAACCGTCCTACTTTTTACGTACAAGTGGAATCCGGAGCTATTTACTCTGCTAATGACACATGTACTCGAAGCTAAAGCTAATCCTAGTTCACCACTTGCTATCACAAACATGTATAAACAAAGAACGCAACCTCTCTCCTTATCGATAAATATTCCAAGCTCCGAAAATGACATTATTGGCGTCAAATAAAGCTACCATCTAAAATACCACCTACAAGTGAACTATAAATCTAAACCTACGTAATGGACCTTAATTTAAAGGGTATGCTTTACTGGAAGGCGAAGGCATATACTTATTTAAGGCCTCAACATCACATAAATTCTAACAAGAACGCCGGAGTTTCTGTTTTCACAAGCCACACATTTTAATTTATGCCAAGAATGATCAGTGAAGGCACCCACAACCGCCGTGATGAGATAAATTTCAGCGTCACCGCGAAAGACAAAGGTAGTAAAGAAATTACTTTGGTGTAAGCACTTCATTAAACCTAAGGATATTGCGTGGTTGATGCCTCCCTTTCACCCGCCTTATGAATATTTGCTGCATAAGTAGCAAAACCGTGGAATAGGTATTTAGGTACATATAAGTAGATACGAGTATATGTAGATACGTTCCCTACGCGTATGCAATAGATATACGAGGGTCAAGTAAAAAATAAGGTTCCCACATTTTTTCTGGTGTAACGCATTTTTTATTATAATCGAGGAGTACACCATCTGAAAGCTTGTACTTTAAACTATTTTTCTACATAGTCGCCAGATTTTTCTATACATTTTTGCTGACGAGTTATCCACTTTTGAAAACCCTCTTCGAAGAACTCCGCCGCCAGGCCGTTGAGGAAGTTTGTGACCGCTTCCTGTACCTCTTCGTCCTATCTGAAGCGTTGTCCACCCAAGTGTTGTTTCAATTTTGGAAACAAGTGAAAGTCGCTGGGAGCAATATCAGGGCTGTAGGGGGCTTGTTCAACCACATCCCAGCCGAATTTCTCGATTAAGGCAAGGGTCTTCCGGGAAACATGCGGGCGCGCGTTATCGTGGTGCAGCCTGACGCCTTTGGTCAATCTTCCTCGCCGACGATTTTGAATGGCCCTTTTGATTTTTTCAACGTTTCGCAGTATCTGTCCGAATTTATTGTCGTCCCTGTAGGCATAAACTCGGTAAGCAAGACACCCTTCCGGTCCTAGAACACCGTAGCCTCCCGCTCCTTTCCTCGTCGTGGACGTCTGTGCGTCCTTCGAAGAACTCCCTACACCATTTGCGGACGTGTTGAACGCTGATGCAAGCTTCGCCATACACTTCTTGCAACTGCCTATGAATTTCAATAGGTTTTACCTTTTTTGCGTGTAAAAAACGGATAACTGATCGAATCTCACACCTGGCGGTGACAGTGATTGGAGACTCCATCTCGGATGACTGTCAGGCCGGCACTAAGCGTCGTACTGACTTCGTTCGGGTGAGAGAATAAAGCGCGGGAACCAAGGAACACGGCGGTGCTGCCAGATTTCTCATAGCATGTCGCGCGGCGAGTGTACAGCGTTGGGAACCTTTTTTTTTTACTTGACCCTCGTATTTCCAATTTATAACTAACTTGACTATAGACAAATAACTCAATTTATCAGCTTTCTGTTATTTTCACTAAATTGCTAAGAATCGAGATTCAATTGCCAGTCTTCTAGAGATGTAACAGACAAGGGGTATTTGTTTGTTGATGAATTTTCGCTCAAAGAACCGTACAAACCTTAATAATAAACAAAATAAGTGCGTAGGGACATGACGACCCTATCGCTCGCTGGTGGTAATAGCTTTATGCCATTATTAAAGTACCAACGGTGCAGTAAGTCTCCTTTGGGCACCTTGTGACGAGCGGAAGGTGTATGTCGCGCACCTCTGTCCTGTATTTCGGGGAAGTCTAAGGTCTTCGCCTTCATCTCCCCCTCACCAAATCCCTGCCTCCCGCTTGCCTTTATTGGGCATCGGAAGTGAGTAGCTAGAGCTACTCGTATATGCTCGGGGGTGGTAGTGCCTAATGGCGTAATACCGTTGAAACCCACTCCGAGTAACTTGCGTTGTTACTCGCGATGGTGAAATCGGTGCCGCACCTCTCAACGCCCCCAGTCGCGTGCGCCCATGTTGCCCCCTGTCGCCCCCTGTTGCCCTACTGGCCTAGTGCAGGCAACCATTAGGGAGCCCATCCAGCCGAGGCGAGTCACCGCCTGTCTTTATTTATCTGTGAGACTAGTTTAATGGCAGGCATCCGTTGTCTCTCCCATAACCCAGTTATCTAGTCCACCAAAAACTCAATTCCATAGCCTAATAGCCTAGTAAGACTTAAAAAACTTGCTACCTATGTCAAATTACCTAGTTACAACTAAGCAGTATATTCATAGATCTTAGCTTGGAGGCAGTGAAAAAATGTTGTTATGTCAATGTCAAATGTGTGAATAACGATTGTTTTTATTTTGTTAACCTATCAATCAACGAGACTCATCTTCGCATGTGATCTTTAAACCTAAAAACACCTAATTCTTTTCGTATATTTATTTTCTAGAGAAACTTTATTAATAAGAATGAAGATATCAGAAGTACGACCCTTGACACTCATTTAAAGGTTAATGTTTGATTTTAATTCAGTATAGCCACTAATTGAATTTAATTTTTGCAGCTTCCTGGTGATGAGGATGCTGGTATGACATGTCGCACATATGTTTTCCAAAATGAAAGCCATACATTAGGAAATGCTTTGAAGTGTATAATAGATAAATAGTAAGTACCTATACTAATTATATATAATGTTTGCTTCAAGCTGTAATCCTCATATTTTAAATCTCAATGAAAACGCATTTTGACAACGCCAAAAAATAGTCCTGAAATAGTCGTGAACAGTCGTACAAGTCAAAAAATTACTACAACTTTAGTTTGGAAGTTATAGCTATAGGTTGGTGAAGATTAGAGCTTGAATGTCAAGCTGTAATCCTCACCTCTGGTGCATGCAAACGGTTAAGCCTTTCAAATGGGTTTAGGTTCCAAAGAAATAGTCATGAAATTGTCGCAACGATATGCCAAAAGTTCCCGAGATATAAAGGTACCTTCAAAATGCTCCGAAATGACTATGAATATCAGTTGTAGTTTATGCCACATAGTAGTGGTTAAATAGTTGTATGTAATGAAAAAAAATTTGAGATACTTTTATTTGATAATATGTATTCAAATTTATACAAATTAGTTTTTTATGTGCTAGCAAAATTTACTCTCCCATAAATTCTTTGAATGTTTAGTTGAAGCCCAGGTATATGGATGACTTTTATTATGATATTTGCATTTGCTAACTTGCTTAAGACCTCTGAGTTAAAGCAGTCATTTGGAAGACTTGACTTCAGTGGAAGACATTATTATTGATGTGTCAGTATTAGTATTTGTATACATTTCTCATCATCAGCTCATTTAATGTCCCCACTGAGGGGCACAAGCCTACCTGTAAAGGTTATATAGGCCTTAGTCATCCAAACAGGACTAGTGCTGATTTGCTAAATTCACGCACAACCCTTAAATCTCTTCATGGGCATGCATAGGTTTCCTTATGATGTTTTCTTTCCCCGTAAAAACATTGGATAAATATACATATAATTTCAAAATGACATTGGGATGTGGGGGATTTGAACCTACACCCTCTAGATCAGAAGGCAACAGTTCACGCCAATGAATCACTGACACTTATTATATTAGCCAAAAATATGCAATTGTTAGGAACATTTTAGATAACACTTCCTTAACATTTTTGATAACAGTTGCAATGTTTACTGGTTTATCATCATCAGCCTATAACAATACTGCAGGGGACTTGCATTCCAGCACAGCATAGCTATAGGGAGTGTTTACTGGTTCTTAAAAATGTTTTATATAAAATATATGCGTGTTGCGCTGCAGCCTGGCCACTGTAAATTTCGTGATTTGTAGATATATTCTTAAAATGTTCAGTAAATATCAACGTGACCAAACTGCAGCATACACAGTAGGACCCAGCCACAAAAAAATGCATTTTTAGGCAGAACCATTTGTTTTTTTTGAAAAAACATTTTATGGATATATCTACAAATCACGAAATTTTCTTTGGTCTGCAGCGCAACACGCAAATATTTTTCTTTTTTTATATTTTAGAACTAGATTTAATATTGAGACCCCTTATAATTATAATATATATTTATTATAATTATCCACCTATACCTACTAACATTTTCTGTTAATTTTATTGCAGTGAAGATGTTGAACTATGCGGTTACACAGTGCCACATCCTGCTGAAGCCAAGATGCACTTTAGGATTCAAACTAGAGAAACTCCTGCCTTAGAAATATTAAAAAGAGGGCTAAAGGATCTACAAAAAGTTTGTGACCACACTATGGACTTATTTGAACAGGAAATTAAAGAATTTAATAAAAGTTAACATTAATTTGAATGTTATTTGTAGTTTTTGAAATACTTACCCAAATTCCGTCAATAAATCTTAAAATAGAGAAACCATATTCGAAAACGCTACCGTTATTCAGATTCATGAGGCACCAGCCAGAAGTTTTATACGTAAAATCACAAGCTGGCTGGACACATTTTTTTGTAGCTTTCTACCAAACGGCTGTACATACCGCCAAACTTTCATCTCGATGCTTGTCACAAATTTATGTGACGCCCGTTGATGTGTAAAAAGTTATCAAAATATCGCTTCCGTTCACGAGATTGAGACCAGCGATAAGTGCGTCAAGCTGTCTTGACACGTTCTCGGTCGATTATTTCAAGTTCTGTAGCGTCACAAATTCTGAAATGAGGGTGTTTAGCATTCACACAAAATGCTCTACCGACCTACGCGAAAATCCATTTTAATTTAAAGATTAGTCCAAACAGCCTGATACATGTTATTTTTTTTAATGAAATAAGGAGAAATATAAAATTAGGGGATTCTTAATCGTGGTATTTTTGCAAGACATGATGAATTCTATTTAGTCTAAGTAATGTATCTACATTAAGTTTACTTTGGGCAGATAACAAAAATATGAAGATTCATACTACATCATTTCTTAAACCGTAAGAGATAGAAATTTGAAAATAAGCCACAGTATAGCTTATGATCCAAAATGTAGCTTTGAGGTGACTATATTTAGTAAATTGAGCACAAAACATTAGTACCACTCGTATTACTCTATGACATACTTTACTGCTAGGGTAACGCACATGGATTCTTAAGCCTTTTATGCATGTGAACCTAGATTTTCTTATTATATTTCTAAGTAGCCATTGTTCATTCCATCACATTTTAATATTTTTCTAATCAATTACAGTAGTCTATTTGTGATACGAAAATTATATGTAAATTCTTCACTACAGGGATTCTAGAAGTAATAATACGTAATGTATGTTATAATAGAATTTTATTCAATATCCATTGAATGAAAATAATTAGACCTTAAATTCAGAGTATGGTGACTTAGTAAGTGGGATGTCACGCCACAAGTCTGGGGTAAGGTAGGCATAGGTCTTGGCAATGGCAGCATAAGTAGCCTTGGCAAAGTTTCCAAGAGTTCCTGTAGATCCACGGGCAGATGTGTAACAATCTTGCACTCCAGCCATCTGCAGCAGTTTCTTGGGGACTGGAGCAGACACAATACCAGTACCACGAGGAGCAGGGATCAGTCGTACAGTGACTGAACCACATTTTCCGGTTACCTGTAAAAATTAGTTTATTATTAAAACATATGAAAATAAAAGTATACAATTAATGATTTAAAGGGACAATCAGACGCTTTAACAAACTTCATAGGAAAACCTCAAGAGGATACCACGAATGAAATGATTATCAGTTTTCATCATTAGAAAAAACAGCATTATACATGGCTTGCATGGTAGTTGAAACATTTGTTGCAACAATTGTACAGAACCTTGTACGGAAATCTACACTAAAATGACTAATAGAATTAAAGCAAATGATAATTTTACACACCTTGCAAGGTACTGTGTGAGGTTTGCCAATCTTGTTACCCCAGTAGCCTCTACGTACAGGCAGAACAGACAGTTTGGCGAGGATGATAGCTCCACGGATTGCAGTCGCTACTTCCTTGCTGCACTTGACTCCAAGACCGATGTGTCCATTGTTGTCGCCGATGGCAACGAAGGCCTTGAAACGGGTACGCTGTCCAGCACGAGTCTGCTTTTGTACAGGCATGATCTTGAGCACCTCATCATTCAGAGATGGTCCAAGGAAGAAGTCAATAATTTCGAACTCTTTGATGGGCAATGAGAACAAGTAAATGTTCTCTAGCTTGTCAATTTTTCCTTCACGGACCAAACGGCCCAGCTTGGTTACAGGCACCCATTCTTTTTGGTCTTCCTTGCCGCGACCACGGCCGCGTCCGCGCCCACGTCCGCGACCTCGTGGTCCCCCCACGACCTCTATCACCACCTCGAGAACCAAAACCACCGCGGAAACCGCCACGTCCACCGGCAGGAGCAGCGTCCGCCATTCTGAAATTTCGAGGTTAGAATATTATTAAAAAACCCTACAAAGAAAATATGGTGTTTAAGTTTGAAGAGAATCAGACGCGTTAAGGCCATCACTGTGTAAACACTATGGTAGATACCACGAATGAAATGAAATTTTGGCTTCATCATAGAAATCATAGAAGACACGTGGAGATTCATAGATGGTTTAAATAGTATACAATACAATTATAACACAAATTCTGTTAGCGAATATAGTGATAAAGGTTTTGAATATTAAAATTAAGCTTATAAAGTTTACTAATTTTCAAAAAATATAAAATAACTTACGTTGAACTGTGTGCGCTAGTAGACGGTCAAACACAAAATGGCCGACGCCGCGCGCACGTCTCCGAGTCAGTTGTCTCAGTTCATTTTTGTACATATTCAATTGTACAACTTTAAGTAACATCACTAGTCTCTTATCAACAATCAATTTATTCAATTTATTTAAAAAAAATAACCAATAAATGTTCTATTTGTTATGGAAGTAGTGTTTTTTACATAGAAATATGAATATTTCTATTTTTTTTATATAAATGACTGAAAGACGCATGGAGCCCTGAAAGCGATAATTTAATACAATTTAATTAAATATAAATAACTTTAAATGTTCTGTATTTAAATTTATAATTATTTTATTTTATTTTTTTATAAATTACATTGTTTCATTAGCAGATGCTAATGATTAAATCTGATGCCTTGCTTTACAGTTCGCTGTCTTTAGCAACTTACGCGACTAGCACAACCTTTCTAATAGCAAGTGCACAAATGATAACAGCTTCGTTATTCGTTATAGCGTCGGTGGCTAATTGGTGTGGACTGTTGCTTTCTGAACTAGAGGATGCAGGCAGGTTCCAATCCCGCCACGTGTTGTCGAATTTACGAAATTATATGTACATTTATCGGATGCCATTATTGAAGGAAATCATCGTGAGGGAACTTGCGCACGCCCGAAACAATTCAAATATTGTGCGTGTTATTGGCCAATTCGCACATGGCCCGCGTGAAAATATTTATTGATTTAGATGAGTCTAACAACAATACATACATTATATTAATATTATATTCAGTGTTATATTTTAAAATTCTGATCAATATATATATGAGAGGTTAAGAAATTCTATGGACGACTGTATTCATCGATCGCTCATCAGCCACGACAGCCACCAGAAGAGCTTGCTGAGATGTTGAACAGCCTGTATGGAACTTCCCAACGAGTTGGGCTTGGCATGAATTTGGACAAGACGAAAGTCATGTTCAATGACCATGTCATGCCACAACTGATATGCGTCGATGGCGTCCTTCTCGAGGTTGTGCACGAATATATCTACCTAGGCCAAACTTTCCAAGTTGGCCGGCATAATCTTCGAAAAGGAGGCTAGTAGGAGGATTCACTTGGGCTGGGCGGCATTCGGCAAGTTACGTCATTTCAATGTCCTAACGTCAACGATTCCGCAAGACAGGTCTTTGAGCAATGCGTCCTACTCGTGCTAACATGCGTAGTTGAGACACACCTGAGTACGGGATTGGTCACAAGTTCAAAAGTCACTCAACGCGCAATGAGGAGCGAGCTATGCTCAGAAAGATAAGATCAGAAATTATTAATCCGTAAGAGAACTAAAGTTACCGACAAAGCCGCCGGTTTAGCAAGTTGAAGTGGCAATAGGGTGGTCGCATATGTCGCAGAACGCGAGGGCCGTTAGAGACGAGTTCCGGAGTGGAAACCGCGTCTTGGCAAGCGTAGCGTAGGACGCCATTCGGCCGATGGACCGACGACTTGCGAAAGGTCGCTGGTGGAGGCTAGAGGAGAAAAGCAGAGGAGCGGGATATCTGGCGCAAAATGGGGAGACCTATGTCCAGCAATGGACTGCGATGGTGGTAAGAGACGAAAAAGAGAGGACTCAAACTGCAAACCACACATACATTTCGCAGCAGTGCAAACGGAAATAGCTCAGTATAATATACACTCAAAGAGTGAATCACTCATTTTCAATAAGAAGATTCAATCATACAGGAACATAACATCAACACAATGCGTTAATGTATGAAAAGTAGGTAGCATTTTAATCATCTTATTAACGGCCGTGATTCCAGACACAATAGAAAATTTATTGTGTCTGTTGGATATATGCAACATCGGCGGTTTAAGGGCAAATACAAAATGACAACGTGTGTGAAATTTATTTGTAGGTTTATTGACGACCCATTTGGGTTGCGATTGAGACCATAGATAATACAGATAAAAAGTTGAGACGTCGACTGCGACACCAAGGATTCCCCAGGAAGGAGGTTCGATCCCCGGGCAGTACAAACATTTGTGTGCATGAACATGTCTGTTTGTAATTGTCTGGGTGTTTTCTATGTATAATATGTACATATATACAAAAAAATATATATTAATATGTTTATCCGTTTAGTACCCATAATACAGGCTTCACGTTTAACATGGGTCTAAATGGCGCTGTGTGAATGTCAGTGGATATTTATTTATTGTATAAAATATTACACTAATTTTATTTAAACATTATCGCCTTAAATAACTGTCCTTAAAAAAGTAGGTCAATGTTTTTGTCAGTTCTGGTATGGTATTATTACGTAGTATTTACGACAGTGGCGAAGTCTGCGGGACTTCTTTCGTGAAACAGACTCTAAAATAAGAAAGCATATCCGCAAGAAACTTATTACCGACATAGCTCGCCGGATCAGCAAGTTGAAGTGCCAACACAAACTATATAGAGATACAGGCCAGTTGTAAATTTCTAAATAATGATTCGGTTTCATTTCACGGTACGGTTTATAACCATCAATGATACAAATAGCACTGATGTATCCCAGTTGTCCCATCATTGGACAAATAGCACTTATTTATCACATTAGTTCCATGATTGTTTCTCAATAACTCTTTAATTTAACAATGATTACATTTAGTAGCATAATTTACACTTCAACGGCCCGGTTCGAAACCCAGCCACGTCTATCACTCTTCTCTCTTCAACCTATTGCAGCCCACTCTCAGGTCTCCCCCATTCTGTGCCAGATACGTTTACAGATCGAGCTCCACACAGCAACCTTTATTTATCACTTACCCTTAAATGATTTCGAAAAAGTAATAAAGAATTTATCGAACTGGTAAATTTTGGTGGTACTGTGGTGCTTATCCTTGCATTTTTCTTTTATTTAGTTTTTAATATATTATTAATAGTTACTGTTGTCATCAGTTGAATGCTGTGTACACCTGCTATTGACAAATACTACTAATCTAAGTCGTAAGGAAATTGTGTAATTTTTTAATGTGTGTTGTTGGGTACCTAATTAAATAAATAATAAATAAAAATTAAGAAAAACAAAGAAAATTTTTACAAAAACATGATTTATTTTCTCAATAAAGTATTTCATTACGATATCATAACAATCAATCTCAATAACCGGGAAAGATTCGTGTACTGTCATGTATGACATAAGGGAATGTTGAGATGCCCATGGCATGCCGCACCATGATCACCATCTTTAGTAAGCGCTACAACTGCTCCCATAAACTCTGGATAATGCGATACTATTCTACTAATTGCCACTCGACTGGCACATGCTGGTGATGCACCGCGACGCATTTCTTCACCGCGAGGAAACTGTAAATAAATAAAACAAAATAAAATCAGCCTGTGTCTTGTGGATTTACTGTGGTCCTCTTCATGATCATTAATTAATATATATAATTTTCATGGTTTAAAAATAATATGATGCAATGATTTTAAAAAGTATAATTCGTGATATGCTCACAAAACAATCTCGAAAAAACTGTCCGAATGCATAGTGACACGCACACATACATATTTTCGAATGAGCGTACATTACCCAAACAAAGAGTACAAAATGACTCTCATCTTCAGCAGTTCAATTTATTTATAGTTGCTCAACTTAGCTTGATACCGCTGACAGCTTCACTAAAAAACCTAAGGATAAACCAGGTATAACTTGTACGTTGCGTCCTAACAATGCATACATTTTAAAACACGAAAAAGTGAGATTTCTAAAAAAATAGTTTAAAAGTGATCAAAGAATACGTTTGAATATTGATAAGAAAATAAAGTTGAAAGAAAACTACCAAAAAACCTACTAAAACAGAAATTCATTTGTTATGATAAAATTTAAGCTTGTTAAATTACGCATACACAAGGTCATGTCACAGGATTAAAATACTAGTGTTGTGTATAACGAAAATTTTAAATTAAATGGTTTATCCATTATTCAATTGATTATTCGTGTACAAACTCGTCACATTACAAAACTAGACTTTTTGACTATTAATTTATTATTCATAATTTATTTGAATTATTTTTAAGTAAAAAATAAATTGTTTAATTTTACGACGCAACAGAGTTAAATATTTGTGGCAAAAATATTTTAATATTTAAATTTAATTTTACTTTGTTATTTTGGCAACATTTTTTGATTAAGAAAGTTATCTCACTTATGTTAAAATAATAATGAGGATAATGTAATTGAAAGTACGTAGTAAATTATTAAACATTAGTTAAGTTTAATTTTCATTGATATTTTTATTCAAATTCACGAAACCACAAGGTCATTGTTGCAAATCATCGATATTATCACAAATAAGATATATATATATAATACCAAGTAGGTACATTTTCAATCATATCCTGCTTATTACGTAATGTTGATTTTTCAAATAAAATATTTTTTATCGATTCAAATCGATCAATACTCGGTTTTTGGATAATCGTGTTTCTACTTTCGTCACTAAGCAAGTCTTTATGACAGCTGTCAGCGGTATCAAGCGAAGTTGAGGCAACTATAATGAAATTGTACCCTCTAATTTGTACATCATTTATCATCTCAAAAAATAAATAAAATACCTTGGTAAAAATCGGAAGCATGATATCCCCATCTC